>JAGFPH010005997.1:76347-86438 GCA_018207615.1 Philaenus spumarius
ACTTTGCCATTTTGGTTTGATTCAAATAGGCCACCATTTGTGTCAAATTGAAAAATAAAAAAATCAGTGTCTGAGAAGTCTTACAAGGACCCTTAAGTTCAGCTATTTTGAAGCATATTTACTACCACTTACTAAGGTGGGAAATACAGTAAAACTCCAATTATCCGGATTAATTGGGACTGGACCTGATCCGGATAATCAAAAATCCAGATAGTTGGATTTTTCTCGAAAAAAGGCCGTTTTTAGGAGAAAACCGTAAACAAAACACAATAGAGAACATTTACGGTATTTATTATGAAAAAACCATATCAATGACAATGTTTACATTATGTAATATTTACAAACAATACTAAAACATGGTAAAATACATTATTTTTTTAATATACCAGGTAGAGTCAGCTGTTTTGCTACCTTAAATCGATTCCCAAGTCTCGCATTTGTATGACTATGTTCTTATTCAAATCTGATCCGGATAATTGGCGATCCGGATAATTGGAGTCCGGATAATTGGAGTTCTACTGTACCCGTATACTTTATACTCCTCAAATAACTACCCAAAAACGATTAGTCGGTATAACTCCGCCATTTTGAATCGGATCGAAAAACGAAGAAAGTGTATCTGAAGAATCCTACTACAAAAAAATCTGCAATTTTGAAGCATATTTACTACTACTTATTAATCCGGGAATAAAGCATACATATATAAATTAATGAATTTTGGGTATCGCCTCCAAATGGTCTAAAACGGATAGAAACGAAGTTTTACCCTTCTCCAACGAACCATTTTCAAGTTTGGTCGAGTGTAATAGCTCTTATTTTCTTCAAAAATTCGGCTAAAAATACGACTTTTATCATTGTAAATTAGTTACAATTTTGTTCTATGAGCTGAACAGGAAAATTTTACTATGCTTTTACCGGGCCTGTTTGAAGGCTCTGGCTGGCGGCCTGCACTGTAGTAACAAATGTTTTTTTTTAACAAAATGCCTAAGCAGAAAGTCTCAGCGATAAAAGTAACTAACTAAAATTAAGTTATTCACGAAAGTAAATTAGGAACCACTTAAAAATAATGGAGCCTAAAAGACTGAAGTGGACTGTTTGTTAGGGGCAAACCTTTACTCCTTGATAGTGAAGGAAAAGTTAGGGGCCCCCGTAACAAGAACATTTTCAGCTCGAAATGGCTGTACAAGATTGCCATAAGAAATGGGTGTAAAAACCAGGAGAACTACTCATAATCATTGCCAACAACGTAATCACTAATGATGTTGCTACTTGGAGAATTCTGTACCAAAAATTCCAGTGTTATTGAGGACGTAGAACCACAGGTCACGAATGTTGCAAATGGGTTAACCATAGGAGAAATAGCAGACATAAGGGAACATCTCAAATTGGTGTCTACTTTGGAGGTCAAATGAATTCTTCTTTAGAAACTACATAAATTTTGGGATCAAAGGGCAAGTAGTGAGCCAATATTTAAGTTCGCTTGAACCTACATGGATATATGCAACGTAACAATGGATTTGGAAATACATTTAAAAAATGTATATAAAACTAAATTAAATTGTCAACAAAATAATAAAAGTTAAGAATGATTAAAGTCAGAAACCAATCAATAATTAATTTACCAAGAGATCAAAATAACTAAAACGTCATACGATTGTCGCTTTTCGTATGACGTAGTTCATTTAAAGGACCACATAAATTAATCTAACCATGGTTATGGGCATAAAATGAAAATCAAATCAGCATTACAGTTGATTATTTAGTTTTTAATAAAACATAATATAATTAGTTACAAAAATAATAAATACAAACAAATTTTGAAATAAACAAAAAAAATTATATAATAATCAAATTAAATGAAGTAGCAGACAAATTTATAACAAATAATGTTAGAAAAAATTAACTTAGAGTTCTCCCTGTTAGTCGAACGTTAGTTCAAAAACGTCTGTTGTGCATGCCCTTTATTCACAACACCAAGCCACTGTTTATTCCCAAATGTCCCGAACTATTATATTTTAACATGTGTGCATAATTCGTTTTTTAAAATATTTACCCTATCATTGTAAAAACTAAAATACGTATTTAATTTGACACTAATTTTGTTAGTGTAGTTTTAACTATAAGGAATTTTAATATTTTGGTCGTCATGTTGATTTTTTATCTCTGAACAAAATTTCAAATTCTCACCATTGATATTCTTATTCTACAATGAAGCTATTGACACTTCTCCTATACTTCTATCATCTAGGAGCTCACGGAATGACACTTGCGGGGAATGACTAATTGTTAGTCTGGGGACTAACAATTAACAAAGAAATAAATAATTAGAATACAAAGAGAAAACACAATGTGACATTTAAATTATAGTTTACAATAAATAAATATATATACATAAAAAAATGTACATAATTTAATATCTATTGTGGTTTCAAGAAACGTCTCAATTGAGCAAAAAGCATTGACCCTAAACCGATATTTTAATTTCCTTTTATATATAATTACTTCTGAGAATTGATTAAACATCTTGGGTAGTTTGTTCATCAAAAGGACTCTAGCACAAGGTGCCTTTTAACTTATTTTCTGCAAAAATTATGGCACTATTCTCTGTGTACAGAGAGCTTCGAAACAAAGGTCCCACATACTTAATCAACTCTATTATGATCAACATCTGGAAACTGCATTTTCTGACTAACTGAAATACCGTTGGTGGTTACATAGCCCATTCAAAAACGGGTATTTTTTGCATTTTTAGAGGTGTTCCAACAATTTTAGAGTCGTGGGACCTGGATTTTTGTGATCAGCAACGACAAAAAAAAAAAAAAAAAGAAAAAAAAAAGTGGTCTTATTTTTTAGCGTGTTTTGAATGGGCTACACAAAAAACATACTTATTTTAGAGGTTAAGTAAGGCTTTAATTTTTTTAAAATTTTATAATACCATACAAAACTTTAAAATGTTTAAGTTAAGAAGCTAAACATATTAGGAACATAAGCGATGAGTCATGAGAGAACATAAGCACAAAAAAGGGTACTTACATTTTTCACAATATTTATCTTGTTGATATTATCAAAACACTTTTTAAAATGAGGTTGAACCAATTCAGGTTTCTTTGAATTCCCAAGGATTTCCAGTAGGTCATCGTTGGAAATAAAATAAAACCTTGGAAAGACATGCCTTTTTGTCTCCAAATATTGCTCCAGAGCACGCTGGATAGCTTCCATTTTATCATTCATTTTATTTAAAGTAAGTAGTAAACCTGGAACCAAAATTGTTATCAAAATAAATGTTTTTTTTTTTATTGTATAATCATCAAATGATATGGTCAGAGTGAACAGAAAGTGGAGTCATACGATTATTGTTTATTCAATTGCATTTACTCCAACAACAATTGTGTAGCAAGTACAAAATTTACATCTAAACTTAACATATATGGCCTGATAAAATTACTATCTATTCATTTTATGTAGCCTATATTATATTTTATATTTACATGCCTAAAATCTCGTCTAAATTTACCCATTCTAGTGTATTGACTGTAATACAACACAAAAAGTTTATAATTTTGATTTAATATTTTCTATTTAATTCAATGTTAAATATTATTTCCTTCTTGAAATCACAGAATAGAAAATGCTTGTTTTGCCGGACTTATAAAAATTAATAACTTCAAGACAAATTACAATTAGGAAATAACAGCTTTGCTTCGTTTTATTACGAGATAGTAAACATAGTTTTTTTCTTAATACAATAACTGGTGGTATCATTAATTCAGTTCATGATATTTTTTACATGTGATATTTACCAATGTTCATATTCAAGTATCACAATACAGTAGAACC
The DNA here is from genome assembly GCA_018207615.1 of Philaenus spumarius. NCBI lineage: Eukaryota > Metazoa > Arthropoda > Insecta > Hemiptera > Aphrophoridae > Philaenus > Philaenus spumarius. The sequence continues at coordinate 80,185 of JAGFPH010005997.1, forward strand.
TCTCAAATCCGAACCCCGCAAATCCGAAATCCCGCGAAATCCAAATGTGTTTCCGAAATTTTTTTTTACAAAAGTTAAAAAAATCATGAACAAATATTTAAAAAATATGTATTATGTTAAAAAAATTTACAAATTGTATGATATAACCTTATTCTACATTACAAACTCTAGATATAACTTTACATAAGTTATTCAAACATAAATACTGTAATAACTTATCATTTACAATCTACAATACAATGGCAATTTTAGTAAATGTGTCTACTTACGATAAGCAGGATTGAAAAACAAAATACAGTTACCTATTCAAATTGTTTAGAAAAAATACTTTGCCAAAACCATAAAATAACTAAAAAACTAAACACAATAACTAAACATATTTCACTTGAAATCAGTTATCTTTAACTGTCGCAACGACGTAAACCTTCCCGAGGAGGCAATTGTGCGCCAGCGTCGCATAAACATGACATCATTTGGCGTGGAGGCTGCGTGTTGCTCGACGTAGCGCACTGCGATGTCCAGAGCAGTAGCAGCGTCAGAATGAGTCACAACCTCTGTCAAAGCTTCTTCTCCCTCACTGTCCTTCCTGTTACATTGCCGTCATGTTTACCCTGGACTTGATTCACTAAGTCGTGCTCGCTATATTCTATATTGACATCTTCTGCTGCCCACTCTTCTACACAGCCTTCTCCAGCATTTTCACATCCTGGCAATTGTTGAACAAGCTGAAGGAGCTCAGTTTTATCATTTTGTATATTAAATGTATGGGATTTCTCGAACTTGAGGCTAGGCCAAATCTTCTTCCAAGATCTTTGCAGTAAATTGACACTTGCATTGTTCCACGATTCTGCAACCCAGTAAATAACATCTTTTATTGTAACCTTCTTCAGCTTTTCAAGGATAGTAAGAGAGCCTTCTTCTTCGATTAGGTATTGCAGAAGCAGTTTTCGGTAGCTTAGTTTTACGTTCTGGAGCACACCCTGATCCATCGGCTGCAGCAATGGTGTTACATTAGGAGGCAGAAAAACTGCTTTTATGTCTCCGCATACCAACCGCATGTCTGAAGGGTGGGAAGGAGCATTGTCTATCAAAAGTAAAGCTCGCGGTGGCAATCCGTTCTCTTTATTAAATCTTGTTACCGAAGGAACGAATTCATTGTCAAACCACTCCTTAAAAAGAGAACCAGTCATCCACGCCTTGTTCTGATTTCTGTAATAAACAGGGATAGAATTAACATTAATATTTTTAAGGGCTCGTGGTTTGGCAGATTTACCTATCACCATCAATCGAAGCTTGTTTGATCCCGCGGCGTTGCTGCAAGCCAAAACTGTGAGACACTGCTTGTTCATTTTAAAACCCGGCGCAGAAGACTCCTCATGAGAAGCAAGGCTTTTAGTGGGAAGTGCTTTAAAATTTAATCCAGTCTCGTCTGCATTATAAATTTGCTGTGGTGAGTAATTTTCTGACAAAATTAAATCAGCGAATTCTTCTAGATATTTTTCTGCAGAAGTTGTATCAGACGATAGCTTTTCCCCGCTTATCGTCAATTGTCTGATTCCATGCCGTTTCTTCCAACGATCCAACCACCCATTGGTAGCAGTAAAGGATAAATCACCTTTCATTAATTCATTCAGCCGTAATGCTTTTTCTTGAATTAGTGAACCACTAATAGGGACCCCTTTTTGCCTCTCTTGTGAAAACCACAAAAATACTGCTTCATCATTTTTTTCATTTGCGGTAACTGTTACATGATGGCGTTGTTTTAAAGTTTTTTCACTTGTTACACTGCAAAACTGTTCAATTTTGACACGATTTTTTTTCCATTCACTGATTGTTGCTTTCCCGACGCCAAACTCGGCAGCTATCTTTGTCAAACTTTCCCCGTTGTCTAGGCGCTTTAAAGCTTTGATTTTTTGTTCTACAGTACAAGAACTGTGCTTTCATTTACTTGACATACTGTAACTTTAAAAAAATCAAACACAACTCGCTATAAATTTATAAATGATAAAAAAATAAATTAAAACTTAACAACTGTACGAAAACAACACTAATAGAACAATAATTTTAACAAAACAATAACTTTAATATCTTTAGTAAAACAATATCTTTCGAGAACTAAAACAGCATGCAAATTAATATCTAGTAACAGCGAGAAACATACAGAACAACACTCTAATAGACAATGCCAGTGGACTAACTGGAATGTAAGACTAGGGTAGTGTGCTATTTTTAGATCACTTCCGCTAAGACGCTAAACAAGGTCACGAAGCCACTCCCTCATTCGTCGCGCGACTAATAAGACTGCCCTCCCACACTGTACAGTCGTATACTGTAAGGAATACTGGTTATTATGAAAAGCAATGCATATTTTCGGCTAATCCGAACAAATTAAAATCCGAACAGCCTACAGCCCCAATTAGTTCGTATTTGAGAGGTTCTACTGTACAAATTAATACAAATTACATAAAATTGACAAAGTAAATTGGAAAATTATGTCACGAATGTTTCGATTATAGTGGATACATTCAATAGTTCATTTATTCTGACTATTATCGGCATATATTAGTAGAAACACAGAGAACTTAACCTCGGGAGGTTAGTGCTGACTTTTCCCAAATTATTATTACTTCAAAAAATAATAACAAAAGAAATATTGTAATAGATATTGAAAACAAAGATTAATTAACTAAACATGAAATAATTAGTGGTTTTGTCTAAATAATGTAGCATAATTATTTGAATGAATTGAACTGTATAGGAAACACAAAGTTCAAAGTATATTCACAAAGGTTATGATAGTAATTCTAAATATTAAGATAATGTTCGTTAAAACTTTTCTTTTATAATTAACAGTTTGTAAGTGATCACAATTATAATAAGAACATAACCTAAGTCTATTAAAAGTTGGAAAGTTCTCACCAATTTGTATGGTTGTTCTACTTTACCATTTATTTAACCAGAATAAACCAATAGATATTGTATCTCATAAATGTTGGATTTCTTATTTATATACTCTTCTGGATGGTTTGAGATGGGAATTTCAGTTGTTAATGTATTGATTTTGATTTTTAATAGCACTGACCAAATGGTGTGCTTTTCATAACTGTGGATTTTACAAGAACGCTAATTTTGGGCTACTCCAGCTTAGTTTCGGAAAACTCTGATATCGCCGACTTGAACTTCTGGAATTTGTAAATTGTAAGTGGGTATATGTTGGGGAGCAGTAAAAAGGAATGGGCTTAAAATTTCTCTTTTTCATCAGACTTAATTTTCTCTGAGAGGTAAAGTACTAAAAAAGGATGTTTTACAAATATTATAAAATGAAATTTAAGAAATAAATTGAATAAAACACTTAAACAGTTGACATTTCACAATCTAGTTTTTACATCTACAAATTCCGGAAACTTGAAAATGTATACTTCATATTTAGTGCCGATACTTGGTCCAATCACAAGTGTGTTTGCTCTTTGTGGACGTGGCCGCGATAAAAATGTCTTGCTTTGGGTTCCATTGTAACTGTTATAGTCGGGGTTTTATATTTATCCTGGCTCAACGGTACATATTTCAGACTTTTGCTAAAGACTTTTTATACATAAAATGGTTTTCTCTACAGGCCATATTTCTTTTTCCATACAAGATTCGGTTTCCTAGTATTTGTAATTTTCCTATCGATTTCCGCTTTAATTTTGATATAATTTAAGCAATAGATTCCGAACTTCTAACGTAAATATATCATCGTTAACTAAATCGGGTTCTTAAGCACTTCATATATTTGTTTTGTTAGGAGTTCAAATAGTTACCGCTAGATGTCGCCTGTAGTTGAATGAGATTCCAGCAGTATTATTTCTCTCTCTCTTTTAGTTATTCAATTTAATTCTTTATTTACTTTATAATACAGTATATTTTGAATTGTTACATGACTATTGCTCAAATACACTAATAACTATTTCATGATTATATATATCGGAAATGGCAGTGTTTCCTATGAAGGCAAATGAGATTCGGATATTTGTGATAACGTTATCAATGGCAAATGGCAGTGCTCGCATTATTGGTAACTCGAGTTGGCGACTTTAAGTTCCGATTTAGTTGAAAAGAATTCAGAATATAACATAACCGCTGGGTCATAGGGTGTGGTTTAGAACTTGCTTAACCCTACAACTGTCAATGTTAATGTTTTGCAACGCCAAGTCATTTCGGTGCCTGTACAAGCATATTTTCAAAAATTCTCTAAATATAGTAATTGCATACTAAAAATCCAAAAGTGTTCTGTACTTTGTTTGTAGAGTCCATATGTGTAATTAAAAAATTTATTGATGTAAAATTGTAAAAGTTATTCGCTCAAGAAACAAAAAATGTTCAGTAACGAAAGGAAAAAGTTCAACTTTAGGCCTACATAACAAGTAGTAAACATTTTTTGTATTTTTTTCATAAGCGTAAAAATGTTTCATAATTTAGTTCTAAATAGAACTGTATAAAAACATTTATCTATTTCAAATTTCTTATTTTAAAACACCAGTTTTTATGTTCCTAATATACAATTGCTAACAAAACTAGGCCTAGTTGAAACGTAATTTACTAATATATGCTTTGCCCAAAAATGAAATATTATTATAACAAAGTGTAGAGAATAAATCAAAGATTTGAACTATATACTTGTATATTACCTTATCATAAAAGTGTTTTACTTAGAATCAATTGAATTACAAAAGTGAGATGAAACAAATGAAACCTCGTGCGCACAAAGGAAATTCAAAATATGACCGTTGAAGACAATAGAAACAGCCTTGTTTTGCAATCTCAAGCGGTAGTATGAATTATGTGCAAATACGAACTTTCAACTGCTGTTTGAATGACATCTAACCAGTCAAATATAGTTTGCCTCACACCAAACGAAAGATTGAACTTTGGTCTATAAATAGATATAAAAAAGTCTATTGAAATAATTTGAATTATAAGAGATATCTCGAACGCAAAATGTGCTGTTTTATTGGTTGAAATCTGACCAATTGCAAGGGTCTACAAAACGCCCCACAACTTTAGAACTATTTGTCCGATTTTTTATTGGATGGCAGTTTCAGATAGGTATTTGGAATCATTCAGTATACAGATATAACTTAGAAAAAATACCGGGCGGGCTGTAGGAAGAGACATAGAAACTGGAATTAAAGGTAGTTTCGGCGCATTAAAATTCGCGCGACATTGGCTTTTAGAAAACTCAAAAACTGCAATGATGATTACGTATGTAAATATACGTTTTAGAAAAAACTTGTAAATACAAAAATTAAAGTTTAGATCATTTCCTTTCCAACGATTTTTGATTTAATGTGATTGGATGATTTTTAGTGGGTGACATATTCAATACAAGTTGAGTTGTCACAGACTACACAATTATATAAATTATATCTGCTAGGATAAATATGATCAGTTTGAGTACAATTTTCCGCCAATCCTAGCTTAACCCTTTTTTTTGAGTTTGTCAACGCGTTTCGGAGTTCCTCCATTTTCGAGACCTACTACAGAACTCTAGTAGATTAAATTTAAATGTTTGCATTGAAATTAACCATGAGACATTAAACTCATTAAATTGTTTGTTGCAATGCACTGACTTATTATTTTAATACCATAGTTTCATTCATATCTAGTACTAACTCAGCCAAAGAGTATCCCTTGTAACTTTTACTGGTTACAAAAATATATATAACACACATGATAACATTTCAAAATAATAAAAAAAATTATCGGAACCGAAAAAATCTCTAAAATTGAAATAATTTATTTTCTTAATTAAAAATATTGATTGTATGTAATTTATAATTTAATTATGCTCAATATATTTATTCTACAATTTAAACTTATCTAAATAATTATAATAATACAAAGAAAAATCATTAACTTCAAATCAAAACAAAAACATAACCTTAAAACAATGCAATAACATAACCTTAATATTTTTTTACCTTGTTGGGTTATAAACTCCATACAATCATTGGTTAGGGCTGACGTCACAAGATGGCTACTGACCTATTAATCTACAAAGAGTTCCCTCGCTTTTAGGTGTGACTTCATTTTTACACTTAGACCCTAGCTTATAAAAATTATCATAAAACACCAATTTAAAAACCTCGAGTCGTGGATACGGCAACATAAAACAGTACTGTGGACTAAATATGGCAAAATAATGCAGTCTGAGACGTGTTAGCAATTAATATATGAATTTATTCACACATACTTCCAAGATTCATTTACCACAC
>JAGFPH010005998.1:252-15317 GCA_018207615.1 Philaenus spumarius
GGGGGGGGGGGGTTTGGGGGATCAAAGTTATTAAATCACGATTTCTTCAAAACTACCGAACGGATTGGAATGAAATTTTGTATGTAGCTTCCTTTAGGGCCATAGGCGCTCACTAAGAAAGGGTTTAAAAAAATTCGAAATGTTAGGGGAGGGGTTTGGGGGATCAAAGTTATTAAATCACGATTTCTTCAAAACTACCGAACGGATTGGAATAAAATTTGGTATGCAGCTTCATCTAGGGCCATAGGTGCTCACTAAGAAAGGGTATGAAAAATTTCGAAATTTTAGGAGCGGTTTGGGGGGATCAAAGTTACTAAAATCATAATTTCAGATCTTTTATTATTATGACAATAGTGCTTTTATTATTTAAGATCTATATATATATAAGCCAAATACCATTCATTGACTGAACACTTAAAAAGAATACAATTACCTTAAAAAGACTGAAAATATCAACTACCACGGGCAACGCCGTACGGGTCAGCTAGTGTAATATAATATGTAGGCCTACTGTATTACATAGTATTTCAACGCATCTATACATAAAAATAAAATTGAAGTGTCAGTGATTTCAAAATTAATACTTTTTCTAAGCTCATATGGTTATTCACACACTTTACCAAAACCTAAACATGCATTTTTGTATTTTTTGTCTGTCTGTTTGTTTGTCCATGCTAATCACCAGAACGGCTGAACAAATTTTGACAAAACTTTCATTACATGTAGAGGACTTTTCACAGATTAATCTAGGCAACTTTTTATACCGGAAATATTTAGGGTTCCTATTTAATAATTGAAAAACAAATAAGGGGTTTCGTAAACGGACGTGACACGTGATCATTATAAATAAAACAACAGATTTGGGTTAAGAGCTTAACATTTTGACAAGATCGCCTGTGTTTCATTTTACTGTATACGCTGGTTTAACCGTTAAATGTATATCAAAACAATATGCAATAATGTGAAATGTACTCACAAATAACCTCAAAACCCGATTTTGAATGTTTCGTTCGTTCGGAAGTTATGAGCAACAAACTTGTGGAAAACGGGATTTTTAGCGTTTATTGGTGCATAGCTAATAATTTACGTAGGTCTAAAAGGGATACATAGATAGATTTGGGCAAAACTCACTGTGCAATTTTAGGCCATGTAACTCAGATCTAAAAAAGTTATTTTTAAATAGCGTGTAATGGTAAGGCACAGTATTTAGCTGATAGTCCTTTCGTTTATTTAATTACATCTGCTAGTGAAGCCTCAGGTATCAGCTAGTATATTATACAGGGTGTCCCCGAACCCTCTGAACCCCATTTGTGGATATGTTCCTGGGATCGAGACAAACATATTTCACAATAAGCCTCGTAAATATGGGTTTACGGGCTTATTTTTTCGTCTGTATGTGTTTTTTACAAAATACTTAATAGTTTTGAAAGTAGAAGGGATATTGAGCTCAAACTTTGTGCACCTATTTGTCGCGTAACCTCTTATCACTGTACGAAAAATTAGAACATTATTTTAAATATTTTCAAAATGGCGGCCCTTTTATAATATTTAATGTCAAATATCTCAAAAACCGTAAATTAAATTAAATTTTACACATTAATTAACGTCCTACATATTTCAATAGGAATTCGTTTCTGTGTAATCTGAAACACGGGTGAATTATTTCGCCAGCTGTAACTCTCTAACGAAGCATTTCCGGACCTATGAATGTAATATGAACTTTTTTCATTATTTTTTGCTAGTAGAATCAGCTCAGAAAGTGCTCGGAACACAATGCAAATAACTGATTACTTTAGCTCATAATAACTTTAAAATATTTTGTTTTCTAGAGTAATTCTGGGTATTGTTGACAACTACCAAGAAATACATTTTTCCTTTTCTTTTGTCATTAACTCTGTTATCCTTTGAGTTACAGACAAAATAAAAAAAAAACAGTTTTTTTGTCATTAAAAAGTAAACTTTTTTGTCTCTTGTAATTCTTTTGTAAAATTAGCGGTTTTTGGGATATTTGACATTAAAAATTATAAACGGCGACCATTTTGAAAATATTTAAAATAATGCTCTAATTTTTCGTACAGTGATAAGAGGTTACGCAACAAATAGGTGTACAAATTTTGAGCTTAATATCCTTTCTACTTTCAAAAATATTAAGTATTTTGTAAAAAAAACACATACAGACAGCCGAAAAAATAAGCCCCGTAGACCCATGTTTATATTTTGAATTATGTTTGTCTCGATCCCAGGAACATATCCACTAAAGCGGTCCAGAGAGTTCGGGGCACCCTGTATATAAGGTAGGTACTGTGCTGGAGTTCTATGCTAACATGGAATATAAAAAAAATGTATTTATAAAGGTTGCGTAGCTAGCTTAATTTGCGGCTATTGTCCCTCAGGGAATAGAAATTAGAAACTCAGTTTTTTTTTTGCATTTTTTATTTATTAATCCAAATCTATTGATTTTCTAACTATTTTTTATTTTATTACTATTTTCGTAACATTAATTTTATAAACATTTTATATAAATAACATATTAACAAAATTTTTGTAATCTAGACTATCTTTTAGACCAAGATAAAAATAATTCGACCACGCAGCTGAACCGCCGACGTGAGTCGAGCAAATTTCCAAAATTAAGTTTAAAGGCTTATGTTTTAGGGTTTCAACCAACAATTTGGGAAATAAGTCTATTCACGACGGTGCTGAATAGGTGCAAAATGGTTCGCACGTTATTCCGCATATTGGGAGTATCTTCAATACACAAAGAATTGCGTGTTTCGCATGCCAACCCCCGTATTGGGAATATCTTCAATACACAATGCATTGCTTAATTCGCACGCCAACCCCACAGGAGAGTAAAAATCGACATGGCTTTGAACCGGGTACTTAAATGGTATTTTACGTTTTGATCGATTTTGGTGGCGTAAAAAACAAAATGTGCAGAATAATATCCTAAAATTATTTTTTTTTTAGATAAACCTCAAACAAGTTTCATTCTAGTATGAAAAATCGATAAATTGTTACTTCCTGACAAAAAACTTGCTTCCGAGCGACGTAGACCAGCAACATGTGTCCAAATTTGAACCAAATCGGATTTAAAATGCGGCCGCTAGAGTGCGAACACATATAAATATATATACACATTTAATGAAACCCCAAAACGTGTTCTGGGGACCATGATCGGTGCTCATTTGCTACTCCCGACCTTGGGTCTTACCATAAGGGCCACTGCAATAGCTAATTTTTCCTACGGAAATTGGCTAAAAACAGATTAATAACCTTCAGGGTAAAATAAATTGATTTGTTTTATAAAATTAAATTGTACGATTTGTTTCTTTAGGTAACCTGTACTGTAGAATAAGCTGTTGTGTAATTGAATTTAGTCGATTGTGAAGCGAATCTCAAGGGAATGCAGTAGAACAAAGTAATGGCATTAGTTTAAAATGCTTGATATGTGCCCTCTTGTACAATTCCTTTTTATAAACGATCCCGCCTCAACCTTCCAATTGTAAATTTCGTGAAAGTAAAAACGTAATATAAAAAAATATTAAAATAAATACAAAACGTATATAAAACTTATAATAATAATAAATCAGTTCGAATTTAAATGTTACTTCAATGGTAAATAAATTCAATGAAATACAGAGGTGAACCTAAGATCATATTTCGGGAGGGAGGGGGGTTACCACGGGACCTGGAGGGGGGGGGGGATTTCCTTTGGTTACAAATTAGAGTTAATATAGTGGACTGTATCTTTTTTTAAGTAAATCCTTTAATCATTAGTTGCAGTTGGATAATGTACTTAAGCTCTTGGATTTAATGCTAAGATTTCTTCCTTTGAGGTTGAAGAGTCTTCTATTTTATTCAATAAATAATAAACAAATTGTAATAAAAGAAATTATAAACAGATATTCTGAAGAGTAATTATAGGTTTTATTAGAGAGTTCTTTTTTTTTATAATTAGAGACAAAACAGTTAACAGAAAACAAGAGGGGAAGAAGAAAAGTAACAAAACAATAACAATTAAAGAAAGATAGGGTTTTTAATAAAGTTTAGGTCATCGATTTCTCGATAATCGTTTGCTTTGATGAATCCTAAACAGGGGGGAAGTGCATTCTGTATTGTCTTCTATTGAAACAAAAAATTAACTATTGTCTTAACCAGTGGACTAAACTGACAGAGGAATAAAATAAAAAGACAGAATTGCATATAAAGGTACGTATACACTTGTGCGCTGCGCGGCGCGCGCGCAACGAGTTCTCTAAGTTAGTACGGGGTGTTGGAGCTGTGCACGAACCGCGCGCGCACGGCGCATCACGATCCATCTCCTGTCTGAATTCAGAAAAAAAAAATTCAATTTCAATAAAGAACTACTGTCCAACAGATTGTAAATTTTAAAATTCTTTAGTTTAGTAAAAATATTTATCATCAATTACTTCTTTATTATTTCAAGTATTCTTTACTTTAATGTATAGCTAACCTGTACAACGATTTAAAGATTACATTATTTATAATTACCAAGGCTATTTTAACTTCAGGCCTATTTCACATTTGTTTAAATTAAAACCCAACTTTGAGGCCTATGATTACTACCAGCAATATAGGGTATAGACAAAGGTACATAATTTATTTACACATTTGTCATGGGTGGAAATATGTGTCCTGTTTAGAAATGTGAGGCTCAATCTTTTGCAGCAGGTTCTCAAAGTCGGAATGATCCCAGGTTTTCTTTAGGTTTGTTGAAATCAACACTTCCAACGAGCCGCGAACGCGCGGCGCGCACACCGCGCAGGTTGCACGGCGCGAGAGTGTATACGCACCTTTAGAATAAAACCCTTTATATAAATAACAGTTTTTACAAAAATAAGTTCTTTTTTCACTTTATACAATATTATTTAAACTCTGAAAGTACATTACATAATTATATAAATAAAAATACCGTAAGAAAATGTGTTCAAAGTAAGGCCAAAATCGTTATTTGGAAACTTTTGTGAAAGCGATGCAATTACTAAAATTTTAAAGAAAATCATATTTGAACAAATAATTATTAGCAAATGTATATTCTTGAACGAGAGTCATTACTTCAAAAGTAAACGTGTTTTTTTTTGTCATTTCTTTAACAATAATGTCAGAGTTTACTTTGATTTCCTTGTGCACAAACGGCAAAGCGACCCCGTTCAATTTGTCTGCACTTGTAGTTGCTTCTCAAATACAGTAGTTCTTTAAAGTAACGAAGGGTAGAAAAAAAGACCCCTCAACTGTAGTAACTGGAATCAAGCAGCAATTTGGGCCCGCCCCTAAAGACTATAATTTACATATTTGTGAACCGTATATAATGAAAGGTTGTTCAATCTAAAGTTGAAATAGTTAATTGACTTGCTTATGAATTCACAGACGTCATATTAAACGTAACTAATAGATTTATTTTAAAGCTGGGTATTTCGGGAGATTTGTCCCCCCTGGGACCGCCCCTGACAAGTACGCAAGATATAACATTATTTTCCGTAATTGCAGTTGGATTTGCTGTTTTACAATTTAATTCTGCCATTATTTAAATAATTATTATATTAATACTAGGCTTTACATAATCAGAGTGCATTCTTTACTGTTGACTGGCAAACTCCCGATGATAGTAAAACCATTGTATTTGGATAACCTAACAGAACTCCGATCCAATGCAATATTTTGTTCCACTGGAAATTCGACTATAGTGGCGTTATCTATTGGGGAAACGATGGAAGCTGTGTGAAACATCAATGCTACCAATGATTTCTCCCTAGCGCTACCTCGCGGCGCGATCATGCACTATTTTCGCGACAACCTTTTTCTCGGCACACAGCCTCCGTATGCATGCATGATCTATTTTATTATTCATAATCTATGGTAAAACTAAGAACAAAAACTCACCTATTCTGTCCCGTCCAACCATTCCATAGGCGTAACCAGGGGGGGTTTTGGGGGTTATAGCCCCCCATTGAAAAAATATTTCGGACTTTGTTTATATTAAAATACCTAACTTGTTTTCAACACCTATGCAAAAGTTAAGCTACAATAAATTATCAATATATTGCTGACATTATCTTGGTTGAATTGGGCACTGGCACTTTATTTTATAGCCTATAGATGTAGTGTATCAAAGTATAGTGTTCTAAAGGCAGCACACGGCGTTTTCGTCTGCCACAGATTATTTGCTGTCATATCAACAGTGGCGTGGAGGAGAGTATTAGAGCATACACATTCGTTCGAAAAATAAACGATCAGTTTATTTGCCGCTGGCAGTAGCTGTGCAGCCGCTCGCTGCCATTCGATCGATGGATTTTCCAACGTCTCCGCCGAAACAGTGGCGAATGTGATCAAACTTTCCTTATTTTTTCGTAGAATACTATCCTTCAGCCGCGTGTGCAGTTCTTCAAATGACGAAACCGACACTCTTAAATAATTGAAAAATGTATCTAGTTCCTAAAAACAGGAAACACAGTGTAAAATGCTCCAACATCTTTTCTTATTTTATTTATTGATTGGATAAACCCGAATAAGTATATTTATTTGCTTCCTTTTCAATCGGCGTTGGAATAAGAATAAAGCGACAGTTGCTCTCTGTTCATACCAATAAAATATTTAAAAAAAGAAGAAGATACATTACATAACACATTTCGTGATTGATGAACTAGACACTTCAGTTTATTGAACCCCAATGAGGCTTTTTATGAGCGGCGACGGTAACTAATCCGCAGCCGGCAAAAAAACGCCGTTTGTTCGAAGCTTTTAGGGTTAGAGTAGCGCACTGGAAGATTTTTCGGGGGATGAGTCACGTTTGCTATTCTAAATTATTCTAAAGTAGACCTAATTCACAATTAGAAGTGGAAAATTATATATACCTATATCATTTTAAAGTACTTTTGGGAAGCCTAAAACGTATTATTTTGTATCTTAATTTTTTATAACCCCCCCCCCCCCCGGTGGTTGTAACCCCCCCCCATACGGTCGTCCTGGTTACGCCTATGTTACCATCCCATTTCTTGAAAGTATTGCCTAGTGCCCAAACATGAATGACAATGTGCTACGGCAAGTGTCGGCTATAACCAACAGTTCGGATTTAAACACGAAAAATTCAGACAGCCTGAAAACAATTTGCCTGTTTTTTTATGCCGGAAAGGCGTGGCGAATCACCGTCCACGGTTCCTCATATCACAATCAAAGCCGTAAACTACGTGTGACGTCCATTCATAAACTACTTTCAGTTTGGGGACAAAGTAATCTACCGAATCACTCAAGCAAGGTAAATAATACTTCCGGACGTCGAAGTAATTCGCGAGATTGTAGAATTGACAATTTGAAATATAATCTTTGAAATTGGCAGTGCTTTCTTAATGTCTGAAATAGAAATGCAAGGTTGATTTTTCCATTTTGTTTTTTTCCGTGTACATTTATTACATGCTTGAATACAGAATGCGCATGCATAACAACCATCCAGGTCACAGACTTCTTTAAGACTTCTTAAATCCATACTCCAACAATGTTTCTCCATGTAGTTATTGGTTTATATATTTGCACCTTGGAAGCTCTTTTTCAGATCTACTTTATCGATCTCTTCGGAAATGATTTCCCTTCACTATCCATAGTCTCTCTTTTATTTGAGATCTACTTGGCTAGCAAACCTTCACAGTTCCGTATTCAATTAGTACGACATCTTAAAGCTCGGCATACCCAGCCACCATCGTGAATTTCAACGCCCATGAGAACAATGTTAAATTCGTAACAAGGTTGGTGGAGCAATAATGGTCAGAAAATTATTTTGAATATGTCATTTTAAAGGTTAGAGCAGTCCTAATGTGGATATCAATTAGTTTTTTACTTTCTCACTATACTATTAGGCCAGTCGGTAGAGGTAATTTTAGACCAAAAGTTCCAGTAACTTACAATACGGCTGATTTTTTTTTATAAGTACATTCAAGTATGTAGATTAACATAAAAAAAGTTTACCAATCTATCGATTTCCCAAAGTCGAAAAAAAATCGATTATCATTTTTTTTTCGATTATCCTTAATATTTCGAGCTGGGATGAAGGTAGAGAAAAATAAAAAATACCACCGTGTAGGGGAGGTATTTTTCAACAAAAAAGGCCATATGTATTTATTTCGTCCGAACAATGGTTTGTCTGGAAAAAAATCGAAAATGCAGGTATGTATTTTGCAGCAGGGGAAATCACTAAAAGGGGACATCTTATTCATATATGAAGCGTTGGCTCATTCTAAATGGGCCGAATTTTAATATATCGAATTGAAACTTGACATAGAAGTTAAAATATATATTTTAAACATTTATGCTGAGTCTCAACTTGTTATCTTGAAAATGACCCGATCTAGGAGTCGATTTCGATTATCGATTTTAGGAGTACCGGACCCACGAACTAATTTCAATCTATTCCAGTTTCGTCAATTTTTGGAATATCAACACCAAATTTGTTTTACAAGTTGAGTACACCAGTATAAATATTCTTAGTAAGTATGAACGATTTTTTTCTTGTTATTTTTAAAAACGAGGCGCTTGAAAATAGTCTTCTGTTTTTCCTATCTCGTTTTAACTATAACACTTTTGGACTCAACGACTCCATTTTCGACATTTTTGAACAAATCGATTTAAAAATTGGTACAGAAGTTACAAATACAATTGTTTTTTGCTATACTTATTTTAAAAACTATATTTTCAAAAATGACTAATCTGCAGCTAATCAACTCAAGCGTTTTGATGAAAAATCTAAAAAGGTCTAAAATTATACTTTTTTAATTTACTTGTGCTTTTAAAAGTAAATAATGAAAAAGGTTTATACTCCTTGAACTTGTTTGAATATATATATTTAACTTATAAAAAAAAATTTCAGGTTGATATTTTAAAAATTTTCTAAACTGGAGCCGATTAAAATTAGTTCGTGGGTCCGGTACTCCTAAAATCGAGAAACCCATTGATGAGTCAAGTGGCTCTAGATCGGGTCATTTTCAAGATAACAAGCTGAGACTCAGCATAAATGTTTAAAATATATATTTTAACTCCTATGTCAAGTTTCAATTCGATATATTAAAATTCGGCCAATTTAGAATGACCCAACGCTTCATCTATACTTATAAAAGCCAAATACCATTGACTCACCGACTCATCACAGTTTCTCCAAAACCACGAGGCCTACAAACATGAAATTTGGCACTAATACTCTTTATAGACTCTAAACGCGCACTAAGAAAGGGTTTCCGATATTTTGAGGGTTTAGGGGGGGGGGGTTTTGGGGGGTCAAAGTTACTAAATCACGATTTATCAAAACCTACCGAACGGATTGGAATGAAATTTGGTATGTAGCTTCCTCTAGGGCCATAGATGCTCGCTATGAAAGGGTTTTAAAATATTCAAAGTTTTAGGGGGGTTTGGGGGGATCAAATTTACAAAATCACGATTTTTCTAAAACCATGGAACGGGTTGGAATGAAATTTGGTATGTAGCTTCCCCTAGGGCCATAGGTACTCGCTAACAAAGTTTTTCAAAAAATTCGAAATTTTAGGGCAGGTTTGGTGGGTCAAAGTTACTACAAATAACCATCGAATGGATTGGAATGAAATTTGGTATGTAGCTTCCTCTAGGGTCCTAGGTGCTCGCTAAGAAAGAGTTTTAAAAAAATCTAAATTTGATGGGAGGTTTGGGGGGAGGGTAAAATTTACTAAAAATCCCCATAAGAAATACATAGTGTAATTTATTGATATAATATATTTTTCGTTAATATACATTTAACTTTGTTTTGTCTATCCGTGCAAAGCCGGGTCGGGCCAGCTAGTAGGCTATATATGAATAAGATTTTCCCTTTTATTGATTTCCCCTGCTGCAAAATACATACCTGCATTATCGAATTTTTTCCAGACAATCCATTGCTCGGAGGAAATAAATACATATAACCTTTTTTATTGAGAAATACCTCCCCTACACGGTGATATTTTTTATTTTTCTCTATCTCCATCATAGATCGAAATATTAAAGATAATCGAAAAAAAAATGATAATCGATTTTTGTTTTTGACTTTGGGAAATCGTTAGACTGGTAAACTTTTTTTATGTTAATGTACATACTTTAAAGTACTTATAAAAAGAAATCAGCCATATTGCAAATTACTGGTAGTTTTAACCTATACGACTGGGCTATATGGTATAGAAAGTATAGTGATCCAAAAAAAATCGATGTTGAGATTTTTGTGGAAATTTCCGTTTTGGGATCCCCTGAGTTAAAAAAGTGGTTTTTACAAAATGTCTGTCTGTATGTATGTAGCTAGACAGAAAACTATTCTATTGATTTCGATCAAATTTGCACCCAACATGTAAATTTGTCTTGTCTTGTAAAGAAGGTTTTGAAAAACAACCCTCTTTTTTTCCAAAAACCCCATAAAAATCAGTTATTTTTTTATTAAAAAAAAGACTCCAACGATTTTCATCAAATTTGGCTTATTTGTAGCCCTTATTGTGCCCTACTATATGCGAAAAACAACATGTTTCTAAAAATTATCGTTTAGCTAATATTAATAATAATAACTGATTTTTGAAGGTTTTTTGGCCGAAAAGGGGTTTTTTCAAAAATTTTCAAAACCTTATTTCGTGCATCTATACAGGCCTAATTGACTTGTTTGTTGCAAATTTGTTCGAAATCGATCGAATAGTTTTCTCTCTAGATAAAAATAATTATATTTATTAGTTAATAACCTACTTAATATCACTTAATATCCTACTTTAATATCACACAAAAAAAACCTCTAAATGATCAGTTATTATTTTTTTTGCAAAAAAGCGGCTCTAACGATTTTGATGATATCTGTCGTGTGTTAGGATGTGTACAGAGCTTTTTGATAAATTTTGGCTTATTTGTAGCCCTTAATGTACCCTACCATATGCAGAAAACCGTATCTTTCTAAAAATTCTTGTTTAGCTAATAATAACAGATTTTTGGGGGTTTGTGGCCAAAAAGGGGGTTGCTTTTCAAAAATGTTCAAAACCTTTTTCGTGCATCTATACAGGCCTTATAGACATGTTTTGTGCAAATTTGTTCGAAATCGATCGATCAATTTTCTCTCTAGCTAATAATAATATTTATTAGTTAATCTCCTACTTTAATATCACCTCTCCTACCCCACCTACAATTTTGAAGTCACAGTGAATCTGTTTTATAATTTAAATATGTTTGTGAGAAAGTATGTGCCAGTTCCTGGTATCGTTTATTCAATTTGATTTTAACTAAATGTGTTCTTTGGCTCAATTCAAAATCAAAGTTTGCGATTTTTGTCCTTATTTAATAATGGTAACATCAACAATGTAAAAAGCTCAACACATTCGAAGTTTAATTATCTTTCAAATAAAAGTAATTTCAATAAATTTGGATAATTTATGACAAAAAATCAGCTTTATTGTGGAAGCATATACTGCCGAATTTGTGTTCCTACGAGTGTTAAGCCTGCACTCTGGTGGTTATCACATCAACTTGTTGAACGCATGCGCATTTCAGTACGTTTACAGTCATTGTTAAGTCTGTAATCTTCTAGTTTCCGCCTTTATAAAGCCGTCCTACATTTGCTAGCGGAAGAATGAAACGCACACAAACTAAATGCTAGTAGTGTACAGCTCTGCCACTTGGAGTGCTGCGGTCAATTCAGAAATACTTTTTCACTCCTGCCGAGCCTTAAGCTGTTCTTTTCCTACTTCTTTTTGTCCTTACTTGCGGGCGTAACCAAAAGGACACATACAAGATATTCTGCACATGTATGTAACTGAAAAATGTAACACGTTTCAGTAAAAAACCCTAGGTGTTTGCAACATTTGACAACAACTACTACTCAAAAGAAATGGATGATTCCATTTCCCCTCGTCCTTTCCGTAGACTTAGCAACATTAACTCAGTTGTAACTAAGGTAGCGTGTGGTATGTTGATTTACAGATTTTAGATGACCACTTTTAGCATGGCAGTCGGGATGATCTTTCTTTATATCAAAAGCCTTCTGTTTCACAAAAATAACAACGTCAATCTTCTCCTATCCCCAAAAAAGTTCAACTTATGTCCCACTGTTCTTCTCTAGGTATTGCTATATTACTCGAGCTTCTGCTTGCCTGTCTCCACACATTGTTGCTAGTGTAAATCATATTGTTGTTCGTGTCATATGTACGGATTTACACATTAGTCAAGATTCTTAATTATTTAACTGTTTCGACCCACATATAAGCTTTCTTCAGGTTACATCTTCTTCTGTCCCATATATGTATATTTGTATATGTAAGTGCGTGATAGTTTACATAAATTGTTAGCTACACGTAAATTACTTTAAATGAATCATCCAATGTATTATTGAAATACTAATTGCTGTCTTGTAATTGCCACTAACGCAATAGTACATTGATTTCTGAAATGTAGCAGAATAAAAAATAAACTTAAGCAAATTCAAATGTCAACATTATGTCCAGTCTCAATAAGTTTGCTTAATGTTTTCGCAAATTAACATTCAACATTCAGTATTAAGTTGTTCTGTAATAATTATTAACTATTTCCTAGAAAACATAATATAACTTTCGCACACTCCCACGTATGTTTACGCACTGAAATTCCTCCCTTTCTCTTCCTTAGATAAATCTGCCGAGCAGGAGTCTCCCACTTCCAAGTAGACCGGAGTTTCCGAGAAAATACATTTACAAGAAATCTGTAGCGTGCAGTTCCGGTTACATTACTGACTGTAGATTTATTTTCTACATTACCGGCATTGCAGATTGATTTACGACTGCTTTAGGAGAACAATGGTATATTAGCTTATGTTTGTGGAACGTCAGAATGTTTAATTGCTTTTTATGAACTGTTTAATACCTTTTTATGAACTGTTTAATTTAAATTCTGTAAGTTTTAGTCCAATTATGTAAGGCTTAATATGTAATTTACGTTGAAAGATTGATTTGAAATTGTAATTACAAATTGATCTTTGCGTAATTCATTTAATAATTAAACAATAATTTACCTTATTTCGGTCCGCCACGTGACTTCCTTGCTTCAGTTTTCCTGACGCGTTTCAGAGCTTGTGCCCCATCCTCAGAGAATCACTCTCTCGAGATCGTCAACACATTAAAATATAAAAGTTACACAACATATTACACAACACAAACACACAACACAAAGTTACAACACGGTGGATACCGTTACACAGTCCATGGACGACCGACGTTTCATGCCTAATACTTAACAATGGGTCTACATAAATTGTTTATTCAATATTGTTATCATGAATTCTGATTGCCGTATCGTATATTAAGTTCGAAGAAAAGCATAATTGGTCATTCAATAGTAAGTCCTTATTACCTTTAAAGGCTTTATAGATCTCATATTCTTCGATGGCATCCATATATTTGCCTTTACTGCAGATATGTAACGGTTCCATATTTGTATTGAAATCAGTGTACGAATGGTTTTCGTCCACCAGGTGGCGTGCGTAGTTTGACCTAATGCCATTAATGTTCTTTTTCGGCAGATGTTCTTTAAATCTTTGATGAAACGTACGTCCTGTCTGCCCTATATAGAATTTAGTGCAATCGTCACACTTTATTTTATAAACACCAGTTTTATGTTCTAAAGGCGATTCCCGTTTCTGATATAGAAGTTTTTTGATATTATTATTAGTTCGAAATGACATCGTGATATTAAGTTTTTTTAAATTTTTCGACAAGATCTTGGGTAAAACGTTTCCGTAATCGCTTGCCATATAATACCTCTTTTCTTTAGGTTTAATTAATGTGGATTTCCTTTGTCTTTTTGCTAACATTCTATCAATCATGCGACTATCAAAACCTGGCGGAGCCAAATAAGGTAAATTATTGTTTAATTAAACAAACGTGACTTGGATACTAAAACAAAATGAATCATTTAATAAGTTTTTTTATAGAGATTGATTTTTTATTTGATTTATTTGTATATTACTAAAAAAGTAGACTAGTTTTAAATTTAGAAAAAAACGTTCATTCAAAGAAAATAAATTTGTGTAAACATTAAAATTTTATTTGAGTTTAAACGGTGCACATTTAACCCGTATTAAATTTGGTCATTTCCGTTTTGGACAAACAAGAAGGTTTATACATATTTGTAATTAACTAATTTACAAACTTAGGATATTGTAATTACTTATATCTCTAACTCAATCGGTTGCGGTTTAATTCAGGTACTAGCAGGCATTTAGTATTATTCTCCAAATAAGGGTTAAGTATTACATAGCTTTATAGTATTGTAATACTGGGTGTGAGTATTATTATAATTAATTGTAATATGACTTCACTTTGCGGAAAGCAGCCTAGAATTATTGTTAATAATTTAGAATTGTAAAATAATTCATGAAAATCTTTGTTCTGGTTTTAGTTTGTTTTATGCGTGTGTTAAAAATTCAAATCGTTAACTGTTTTTGGCGGTTGATCTTATTTCCTTTTTATTATTTAATTGCAACAAATAAACAATTTGTAAGAAAAGAAAATATCATCTGTATATATAAAAGCCAAATCCACCGACTCGCTGATCACAATTGTTCAAAAACTACTGAACAGATTGGAACGAAATTTAGTATGTAGCTTCCTCTAGGGCCATAGGTGCTCACTAAGAAAAAGGTACTAAAAAAAATCGAAATTTTAAGGGGGGGGGGGGGGGTCAAAGGTACTAAATCTTGATTTCTCCAAAACCACAGAACGGATTAAAATGAAATTTGGTATGTAGCTTCCCCTAGGGCCATAGGTGTTCATTAAGAAAGGGTTTCAATAAATTCGAAATTTTAGGGGGTTTTTTAGGTCAAAGTTACTAAAATCCCCTATAAGAAATACATAGTATAATATAATTATTCATTTATTTTTTGTGAATATACTTTTAACTTTGATTTGTCTATCCGTGCAAAGCCGGATTGGGCCAGCTAAGCTAAATTCACCTAAAGGTTGAATATTTAGAAATCAGGCCATAGATTTTGATAAATGTTTACTAAAACACAAGAAAATAAACGGTACCAGGAACTGGCACATACTTTCTCACAAACATAT
>JAGFPH010005998.1:16996-62174 GCA_018207615.1 Philaenus spumarius
ACGGATTGGAATGAAATTTGGTATGTAGCTTCCTCTAGGGCCCTAGGTACTCGGTAAGAAAGAGTTTTTAAACAATTCGAAATTTTATTGGGGTTTGGGGATCAAAGTTACTAAAAAGAAACACCGAACGGATTGGAATGAAATTTATTATGTAGCTTCCTCTAGGGCCCTAGGTGCTCGTTAAGAATGAGTTTAAAAAAAAAAGAAGAAATTTTAGGGGAGGTTTGGGTGGGCTCAAAGTTACTTAAAATCCCCATAAGAAATACATAGTGTAATATATTTTTATTGATATAACTTTTTTTTTAAATATACATTTAACTTTGATTTGTTTATCCCTGCAAAGCTGGGTCGGGCCAGCTAGTTAATTATAAAACCCACAATGAAAGCATAATGTTTTGGAAGTGTTTTTAATATTATCACTCCTGCTCGCTTCGCTCACCAACCCCAGCGGCGACCCATGGCGAAGTCAATGCAAACAGATGATTGTATACTCTATTACTTCCACGAAATGACGATTGAGGGTGACCTATACATAGCTAATGTAAGACAGAGATAGAAGTAGACACGACCAACCCCAATAATTTGGATTACGGCATGCGTTGTGATTTTACCATTAATATTTAAATAATCCACATTTCAAACCAATTTTCATATTTCCCAACTAAATGAAACAATATAATATGTAGCACCAGATTTTTAACTTATTACAGTAAGCCTTTTGTTTGCTTTTACCTAATCTAAAATAACCGTTACTTGTGAAGAATAATGACCTGATTATAAATTTGCTAAATTGGTTGCAAATAAACGTGTTTTAGTTCACTGTAGGCCTGACCTAAAATTATGTAACTACAGATGTTTGAATTGAATTATAATACAGTAACCATTTTTCGTTTTTTTTTTTTTTGTTTGTGTTTGCTTATAGTTTGTTAAATTAACATAAAAAAGCCGTTGGTTGTGAAGAATAATAAATTCATTCTAAATTTGCTAAGTTGGTTGCTATGTTAATGAATGCGAACGACAATGTGTTGCTAAGCTTTTGGTCCGAACAGATGTTTTATCTGATATAGAGCTGGGACTGAACCAACGAAATTCCACTATTTTTATGCTTTAAAATGAAAATTTTTCAAAATTCTTTTATTTATGTTTTCAGTTTCAAGGAATAAGTTTTTAAAATTTGTGTTATTAATGTCGCGGGTTCTCTTGGACTTCCAATCTGATAGGAACACACCGATGTAATATACTTAGCTTACTTTAGTCAATATCGTTAACCAATATTGAGTTGTTGAAAGTTCTAAGAAGTTTAGATTTAAGTAGATAATACCGTCGAGCATTCAAAACTTGCATACTGTACTTGACTTTAAACGGGTAATTAATAGTGAAATAAAATGCATAGCATACCTATTTATAGAACTATAAGTAATTGATCACGCAGCTGAACCACTGACTTAAGTTTAGCGAATTTATAGAATTAAATTTATATGTTTTAGGGTGTCATCCAACAATTTGGAAAATTGATCTACTCATGAAGGCACCGAATAACTTCCTTTGTATACGATACATATTAGTAGAATTTATTTCGGGTACTTTTATGGTATTTTTCGTTTTGATCAATTTTGGGGGAACGAGCTTTGAGGTCGTGTAAAAAACAATGTGCAGAATAATATCCTACATTTATTTTTTTAGATAAGAACCCCAAATAAGTTTCATTTTAGTACAAAACATCTCAAAGAATAGCTACTTCAAAAAATGACACCCCAAAAAGTGTTCTGGGGACCAAGATCGGTGCTCTTTACTACTCCCGACTTTAGGTCTCACCATAGGGTCACTGCAATAGCTCATCTTTCCTATGGAAATTCGCTAATAATATAGAGTTAAATGGTTTGTAATTTGTCTAATGTAGTATAAGAAAAACTTGTTTTTGGTATAGGGTTTCAAGGTGTAAAATATTTCTAAGAATAGAAACACGGAACACGATTCCCACAAAAATTGGTGTATTCGTCAAACGTGTTTCAACGTGAAAGTCGTCATCTTCAGTAACATTTGAGTTACAATTCAATTATACCTATACTAATATTATAAACAGGTAAATGTTGTTTGTATGTAGGGGGTAATCTCTGAAATTACTGAAATAATTGCAACATTTTTTGCTAATAAAATGCTACACTATCCCTGAGTAACAAAGACTGGAATTTGTTTTGAGAAAAAATGTGCATTTCAAAATTTCAATATATGTGGAAAAATACTGGACGATAAACCTATAGCGTCTAGTAGGTGTATTCATACTGTGTATTTTCCTTAAATGTTACAAAATAAACATATAATAATTAATTGATTCATTTAATTTGAGAGGTTAATACATTTTTAATCTTTGTTAGGAGCCGAGAAATTCACCCGTTCTGATACTTTTTTAACACTCTCTATATTGATTTGACAAGGAACTTCTTTATCGTCGCATTACGTCATTATTTTTCTCTCAATTTGTACAAATAAAGTGTCATTGTAGACGTTTTACACTTCAGATTTACAAAGAAACTATAAAAAACCTAAAAGAGCACTATATGTTAAAAATAATTGTCATTTAAAAATTTCGCCATGTTATTTAATGGGATAACTTTTTTGAGAACTATCCCTTAGTTCGAGACAACCAGTTACGTGGGATCATGGCAAATTTACCAATTTGAAAAGCAGACATCCCGATACTCCCCAAAAATATAAAATTATAATTTCCCATAGAAGTTATAAAGTTCCATATTATTTATATGGGAGAGTTGTTGTCTATAAACTCGCCCTTAGTTGAGGGAACCTTTCAACATTTGTATCAATTTGAAGCATAAACCTTCCCATAATCAGCGAAATTATTAAATGTGTCAAATAATTTAAAACGTAAGTGCCTTCAAACCGTTGTGATAAGTTTTATAGTAATTTTGTATTTAAAACTAACAGCTGATTTATTATTAGTGAAATCTCACACGTGCTTTAATAATTAGACAGCTAATCAAGGTTTCCAGTACAGTAAACAACAAACGCAACATTTATGAAGTAATTATTAAACCTGAAGTGTTTTAACTTTTCACTTTGTTCAGTGATAAAATATTTAATAACAGTAGGCCTAAGATGACAAAATTACCAAATTTTTAAATGTATCTAATGTGGTTAAAAGTTTGACGTGGTATACTGAACATAATGAAAAACGCTTGTAAGCTATATACATTTTTATGTGTGGCAATATTCTCTTATAATAACTTGACGATACAGTTAGATTTTATGGGTCAAAATAAAAATAATAACAGCATACGTACCACATGAATCGATTCATCTCGGTTCTTTTGAGTGAGTCGATTCATAAGATTCAACTCAAAGAAAAGAATCATTTTCCCATTAAGTAGGCCTAAAATATTAATAAACGCGAGATTGATTCTTAGCAGTGCCGCCGAGAGAGTTTATGGACGGGCCCCCTAATATTGTTGTGTTTACTGTGTTGGTATAGCACCGGGTGTTACAAACCAATTATTACACATAACTTAACTATTATCGTTCATCCGATTGTTTTGACAGTTGCACCATTCGACAGGGAATTAAAAGGGCTACAAAAAAGGTGACTTGAATTTTGTTTTTATGTTAAAAGTACCGTTTTTGGGCAAGTTATAAGTTTGAAATTTTAAAACAGCTGCCTTTTTATAACGCATTATTGGATTAAATTTGTCTTAAATTAGATTATTATTAGGTTAAACGTCAGGCCAAGTTTGAACTCAATCGGTCAAACCGTTCTCTATATATGAATTATTTTGTAAAACAAAACAAAATGGTGATTATCTGAAAAACTAAGCGTTTTTGGTAAAAATTTTATTCTTGTTTTTCACTTTATTTTGACCCATCGAACCATTTTCCGAAGTGTGGCACTTTACTTATGAGACAACCTTATTTAAGTTATAAATGTTCAAAAGTCCTTACGTTGCGAAGCTCGGGCACACAGCTGGTCAGTTATAATTTAGTTGTAGCTAAAATGGCACTGATGACGACTTTGTCGTTGAAACGAGTAAAGGCAATTTTGTGAAAATTGTGTTCTCTGTTTTTATTTTTAGAAATAATTTTTTGTCACAAGTCAAGCTCGACTTTTGAAATTTACAACTGTGAAAAATATATGAAAAGCAAAAGTTTATTTTGTCATATTTCCTCAAAGAATTTATCAATACTTCTTTTTAAAACTACTATCTCGTGTAAATAAATATTAGTCTTTCTGTATTTCTATCGCACCTGATTGGATTACGTGTGGAGCTACTTGTGCACTTACGTTGTCATACATTTCCCACGTGATAGATGTATTTACATTGCTCCACTTCAGGAGCTGACATATTATTATGTTTCCCACATTGCCTAAATAATTCTCTCACTCTTTATTTTAAAGTTCCATATTTATATTTCAAAACTTGTTGTACAAATGCTGTATCCGAACATTTATTTTCCGTTCGAGTTTTGCACATATTAATTACCAGTTTGTTGAGTTAATGAAAGTAATTGTTGTATTACTTCTAAAATAAAAACTATGCAGCCTGACTTACCTGTTGGATCTCTCTTATGAATGTAACTCCTTTGCATTTCAGTTGATGATGTAATGTCTTTTACTGGTTTGGCGTGCGAAGCAAGAATTGATTTCCTCTAGCAAGTATAATATATGTGTGTGTTCGTGAATCAAATAATTCCATCACGCAGCTGAACCGCTGACATGAGTTGAGCGAATTTCCAAAATTAAGTTTACATGTTTTAGGATTTCAACCAACTATTTGGGAAATTTGTCTACTCACGAAGGCGCTGAATAGCGCCTGCTTGTACGAAATATATTAATAGATTTTTTTTGTACCTCAGTCTCCAGCCCTGGGTCACGCGCTGCTTCGTTCCGCTGGCAGCGGAAAACATATATTTACGAGTATGCATCTCTCCCTTGCGTCCTCGTAATGGGGGCTGCTTCGCTTCGCGAGTTTGCTTCCCGACCATCAGCCTCGAATCAGAAGCCGTTCGCACTGTAAAATCCCCCAAGTGGGTTTGAACCGGGTAATTTCATGTTGTTTTACGTTTGAAACGATTTTGGGAGAATCAGACGGAATATAAAATCGTGGAAAAAACAAAATGTCCAGAATAATATCATACATAATTTTTTTGGAAAACCTAAAAAATGGTTCATTTTAGTACGAAAAATATCAAAAAATTGTTACCTCTTGTACACATTTCTGAATGGCGCACAAACGTGTTCTGGGGATCATAATTGGTGCTCATTGACCACTCCCGACCTTAGGTCTCACCATAAGTGTTACTGCAATAGCTTTTCTTTCCTATGGAAATTCGGTAATAAGTGGAAGCATAGCCTTCTCTGTATACTAGAGAAGGCTATGGTGGAAGTCAATGTGAATGTTTTGTCTGATCATTAGACATCTCTAGCATACGATCAAGGATTCAGGTAAATTTAGTATTTTTTGTGCGTTTTGTTTCCTTCCGTTAACTATTTTATTTTCTGGTAGTTTGTTATCTTTTTCTATCATGTTTTTGCCGGAAGGGATTAATACAAAATATTTGATTAGACTACACTTCACTTGAGTGTTGTAGATAATTAAGGATTTTTTTTTATATTCAGTTTTCGAGATATTCGACTGTTCAAGTTTTAAACGTCCTCCATTTTGAAAACGTACGAAATACTACTAATAACCTATTTTTAAAATAACGATATTTATTTTTTTTTTAAACTAAAATAACACTAAAATGTGTTCTTAATAAAATTTAAAATATTTCGATATTTTATTAAATTTATATTAGTTATTATATAAATTATATCTGCTAGGATAAATACGATCAGTATTGTACTGAGGTCTCGAGAATGGAGGAACTCCGAAACGCGTCGACGAACTCAATGAATAAAAGGGTTAAGCTAGGATTGGTGGAAAATTGTACTCAAACTGATTCATATTAGTCTGCTAAAAACATTGTTTTGTTTTTTTTTGGAGGCAATAGGTATATCTTATGCCACGCTAGTATTGGAATTTCCCACAAAACATTTGAAAGAGAACAACTAAACACAATTGTACAGATCAAATCGTTGGTTAGTTGGCACTGGTAACATCTCACTTACCACAATATATGACAATCTTAATTCTCCCGTAGGAAAGATAGTTCCTTTGGTTGGTAATGTATAGAGAAAATAGGAAAGTCGAAGGTTTTAATATATAGAGAAAAGATGTAGAAAGATGAATAATATAGAAGGTCCGGGAGGTGCTGCTCTCTAGTAGAGAATAAAGTAACTAGAATTTTAGTTTATAAGGCTGTCCAGAAGGTGCTGCTTTCTGGTAGCGAATAGAGAAATTTAACTTAGAAATAGTATTTTTCAAACAGAACAACTATAATTTTTTTAAATAATAATAATAAATTATTTTTTATAACAAGTGACAGTTTAGAGGAAAAAATAACACAAAACCACTTCTTATATTGAATGGCTATTTCTATGATAAAAGTGATGGAATTTACTAGATAAAGCCAGTTTACAAAAAATAGTTACTAAATTGCAAAATTTTTCTAGTTTACATATTATTTCACTTCTTAGTTTGTATATTTAACTGAAAAAAAGCACAATATTACCAAAGTTTTTGCCATTGTCTGACAGAACTTTGTTATATTATGCCAACTCCTAAAACAACTAGAATATTTCTGTGCCTCACTCAAAATAGAACAAAAATGGCTACTTTTCAGACAAATGCACATTTTTAAACTACAACAAAAATGTTGTATATTATTTATGTAAATCAAATAACTACTTCTTGAGTTCAATTTGGAATTTCTTGTGTTTTACACCTCAAGGAGGCTGTTGCAAATTGTTGTTGTCTTTCATTTTAGTACACTCTTGTAAAAGTCATATACAAATGCATACAAAAAGGATGAAAGGAAAGTGCAGGTATTCATGAAACCACAAAAGCCGTGTAGTACTTAAAAGTGTATATTTTATTAAATCCAATAAACTTTATCTATACAAATTACAGTAGTGGATTATATTTACAATGGATACACATATTAATTAGAAATAAAGACAATATTTACTTTTGTCCAATTAAATTTAACGTAATTTTAATACAAATTAATTACCCTGTATTTTATAAATAACAAATAACTTCTTTGGTCACTAGATTCAAGTGACTTGATAACAAGGGCAGTCAGGCCAACATCGAAACAAAAAATAATTGTGTTTTTTACCTTACAGTGAGCAGACTGTATTAGGTCTTTTACTAATAGTTGAACAAATTAATTTAAAAAGTATAATTTATACTATTTGATATTTTAACTTTGCAAACAACGTGAATGGGTTCCATTTGGTGTTAAGCCTTCAGAGCGTTACTTACGCACGTCAACACTTTTATATTCTGTTATAACATTCCGTAATCGTCCATGTTTTATTAAAATTTCGCAAAACGCCCAAATCAGAAGATTCGTTAAAACCATAGTTATGGAAAGTCTAGTTGTGCTGAAGAGTGTTAACAAACACGATTGAATTATTGGTAAACTTATTTAAATGTTTGTATTACAATTTGTTCTTATTTTAACAATTAGTTTTGTTCAAACGAAATATTTTATTAAGCCGATCTGTACTTAAATATTAATACTTTCTGAGTTCTTCCATAATTTATACAAAAGCTTTACTGTATGTTTACTTAATATAAAACAAACAAATATATTCAACGAATAATAATAAATTACAAAATCAGTAAAACTGTAGGAAATAATAATTACGAATTTGTGTTGTAGGCTATCACAAAATAAAAACCCCAGCGGGCCATACTGGACCGGATTGTACCCATTGAAATAAAGGAAAAACGTTTAGTAACTGTTTTCCGAATTCGGCTTGTTCACTTGCAATGCGCCATTTTGTTTTTGTTTTTTTACAAAAATTCACTGTAACTACAGATAAGACATTGAGTTCAAATGTGGTATGAGCATTTTGTGTTACGATTTACAAGAGAACCAAACTCAAAGATTCTAATTTTATAATTTTTAAAATGGCCGTTACAAATTGTTAAGGCAAAATATCTTGAAAACCGTTAACTTTACAAACAATATACACTAGGCAAAATATTTTTTAGTTTCTGTTAGTCAAAGGACAACCGATTCATTGACAAAAAACTTAAAATTGTCAAACTGAAATTGACAATTTCTTGGTAATTGTCTACAACATCCAAAATTAGTCTAAAACCAACATTTTTTGAATTCCAATAGTTTTAATAAATAAAAAAAAATTCATTATGAATTCAAATGTGGCTCTTAACCATTTCAAAATGGCGACAGATAATTAAGGTATTTGTGTTTGGTTCACTTGTAAATCGTAACATAGAAAATGCTTATACTACATTTGAACTCAATTTCTTATCTATTTTTGGAAATACAGTGAGTTTCTGCAAAAAAAAAAAAAAAAAATGGGGCATTGCGACTAAACTAAGCCAAATGTTAAAAAAAAGTTTTTCAAAACATTTTTCATTTATTTAAATGAGTACAATCCGAACCAGTAAAGCCTGCTAAAGTCTTTCGTGACACTCTGTACAGTTAAGTATTTTA
The DNA here is from genome assembly GCA_018207615.1 of Philaenus spumarius. Lineage (NCBI taxonomy): Eukaryota > Metazoa > Arthropoda > Insecta > Hemiptera > Aphrophoridae > Philaenus > Philaenus spumarius. The sequence goes on from JAGFPH010005998.1 coordinate 25,580, forward strand.
TTCGAAAGTAATTTAATACATTGTCAATTTCAATTAGAATGTTTGCATTTTGTTTCTATTTTTAGATGAGAAATTCGAAAGATATACTGATGACGTAAGTAATAAATTGTCATAATATTTTCTATTTTATTTTAAGCTTTATATTGTTCAACAGTTACCACAATTAAATAAACGAACAAAGAAGTTCAGAGTAATATTTTAAATCACCTAAATTGTATCGTTCACAACCGTGTTATTGTTATCCAAACGAAATTGTTAATACATTTTTAATCCGTCTGAGTATATTTCTACATCGAGCTGGCGTAGGTTGATTGGAGCCGTTCGTATCGATATATCGTTTCTATTCAAGCATCCGTAACAGACATCGTGCTCCGGGGGAATTGCGAGGGTGGTTAAAACAATCGAAGGGCAACTTGAGTTTTTATCAAACTTGTTATATAACTTGTAGTGCGAGGGATTGGCGTTTCAAATACATCCTGTTTCGTTTAAACAACTTTTGAAACGTAAATGTGTGTACTTTATAAAGAGCGAGGTTTGCAATATTTATACTGTGTGTAAAAAGTCCACCCCCCACTTTAATTTTTTGCTTGTTAAAACAAACAAACATCTTTTGGGGAACGATACTAACTTAATCCAAAGTATCTTTTGACGTTTGCTTCCAAATCGATTTCGTAAATTTTATTTTTTACAAAATTTTCTAAGATGGAGGAGTAAAAATAAAATTTACGAAATCGATTTGGGAGCAATTTATTAGGTCAAGCACTTTGAAATAAACATTTTTTGTCTCTTGAAATTTTTTCTAAAAACCCTTCCTTTTCAAGATATTAGCAACTTTATGTCGATTTATTTCACCACGTTTAGTGCCGACATTTTGTTTTGGGTGGTGCGATTTTTATTTTCTTTATGTCATTTTCCTAGTCTTAAACATGACCATACTTCCCATTTAAACAATTTGAGTTGCCCCCGAAATCCCCCATTTTTGCGGGACACTCAAAATTTCCGATAACGTCAAAAGATACTTTGGATTGAGTTAGTATCGTTCCCCCAAAAAAATTTGTTTGTTTTAACAAGCAAAAAATTAAAGGGGGGGGGGACGGACTTTTTTAACACACTGTATATAAATTCAGAGCCAGTAAGGGTAAGTAAACATTTCTAGAGTATTACAACTTCTTTTTCATAACAAATAATTTTAATCCATTAATTTATGTTTAGGGTGATCAATTCTACACAGCTACATAAAATGTATGCGTATTGCATAATTACTACGATTTTTTAATTTTGAATAGGCATTTTTCAAGTTCCTCTAATAAAATAAGGAAAGACCCATTTATAAAATATTTGTATCACTATTATATTTTTTACATACAACACTATAATAAATTGTAATAAAGATAAAAAATATAGGTGTATTTAATTTTTTTTGCTGATTTAAAAATACAGAAAAATAGTACTTTCGGTCACTTATATAAAACGTGTAAAATAACAATTAATTGTAGAAACAAATTTAAGTTTTTTTTTAAATGGAAAACAACTATTTTGTTTCCAAATTGGCAAACAATCATTGATTACATTTCTTGAGATGATTAACCTACAGCTCTCAGAAATACTAAAGATACCTAATTATGACCAATTCGCCATTTCTACAAGCAGATAAAAATAAAAAATTTAAAAATAGAACGAAATGATCAATCAATAGGTGGTTTTAAACGATTTCATGCCATCATCAAGTTTGAATTTATTAACAAATCATACTTAAACTACATTTTAATAGGCGTAGAATAATATTCAGTAATTAAAATACACACATCTTTATTGCACTGCAAGTGTAGTAAGTGTTAAAAAACAATTTAATATTTCTTCGCTAGTCAGGGGTTTTACTCTAAACATTGTAAAAATACAAAAATTCATGACCAATACAAACATTTAACTATCTAGTTTCTAAAACACTGATTTTGAACTGTTTATATTTCGCCAAGTACAACTTTATGGCACAAAATTGCATAATTTTTTCATTTAAAAAAATATTACAAACATCAACAAAGACCAACATTTCGTATACAGATTTTTGGAAAATTTTCCTTGGATGGGTTCTTGTTTTCCTCGAACGGAGCGATGGCACCAATTTGTAAAACAGAAATAAACAATATTTTACACAACATTATAGTGACTAGATTGGTATTTATATAACAACGAGGAACTTAATCTAGCGTGAAATGTGGAAATCGGGGAATTGTGCACAAATATTTGGGGGAGATTTTTAAAACGATTAGGCTATGCGGCAAATATATATTTCCTTGACAAGATAATTGCAGAATTAAAATTTAAGAACAAGTACAATTGTAGGAATTTTAAGTCCTTAATTTATCTGTTTTAATAAATTGGTAGGCTATAGATAAACGAATATTGTTTTGGCGTTTTTATTAAAATAACCAAAAGTTAAATAATTGATTTTAAGGTTAGGCCTAGACAACGTTGAAACATTGCGCTAACCTAAATTGTGTAGGCCTCCTACTTGTTCATAGTCTCCTAGTATCTTAATGAAAGAGGTAAGTACGACACAAATTAGTCATACGATGCGTTCTTACAGCCAAATACAGTACTATATTATTTCTCAAAGTTGTTTTTTGTCACTTAGCGATATCTCCCTTCATTCTGCATCAAAATTAATTATTCAAGCATAATTTTAAAGCTTATGTTACCAGCTGTTGATGCAAAATAGACAAACAGCTTAAAATGCATGTTTTCGTTACAAAAATTGATTAAAAAACTTTTATATTATACTTCATATGGTTCCTAATGAAAGGCGCCATCTATTAACAATCTGTTTAACCAACATGACGGCTATTAATTTGATAATTGATTGTTTACATTCCATATTATGCAAGCGTTATAAATTTTTATTTATCTTATCTTCTAAAGCGAAAGATAATTGTTTGTCTGCTAAATGGATCTGGAATATCCGTTTAAGGATTTTTCATTTTCTCATTTTATATGGGGCTTTTGGCCACGAGAAATCGATTGGAAATGGTCACCAGTCTGGGAAAATTCGTTTTCTACGTCTTTTTATTAAATTAAAAAGTGAAATTTGTCCATTTTAAACAATACAAAGCACAGCTGATGCAAATGTTTTCAATGCCATTACAATAATCATCTGCTTTCTTTTAAACTGTATATTTTATTAGAGGTAAGCCTAATGTTGTATCTATTTATAGTTACCATGGCAACGAATACTTCTGCTAAATAAACATACCCTTTATTTAGTTGTTTAATGTTATAGGCCTAACCTAAACGATGTTCACGGAAATTTGCAATAATAGTAGTTATTGACGTGAGCGAACTAGGCCCTAGGAATAAATCGATATTGAAATAATACTTTAATTTAGGCCTGACTTATTTCTGAGGCATAGCGTTGAGATTTTGGTTAATCCTTTAAACTGTATTTTTATTACAGGTAAGCCTAATGTTGTATATACCCTTTATTTAGTTGTTTAATGTTATAGGCCTAACCTCAAAACTCAATAATCCAATATTTATTATTGAAATCATAGCCCTGCTTATAATCGAGCTTTAGCTCGGTCTCCTGGTACTTAATTGTAAAATCAAAGCTGACTTCATTGGGAAACGGCGCACATTTTCTCCCAGTTACAAAAGTAAACAAATCGTTATTTAAAGAAGGAAGCGAGTAACAGCTGGCATTAAAATGGCAGTGGGTGAAACAACAAGAACATTTGTTTGGTTAGAGGGTATTCATTGTTTGAATGGTATCGTAAGTAAACAAACGCGGTTTGGTTTACTAATAACCTTGGTGTTCGTATGCAATCCATTCCAAAATGTTAACAATGTTTGTTTACAGAAAAATAGCGCACACGAGTGGGACGCGTTAATCGGTTTGTCCGGTCGAGTTTAGATTTTGCAGCGAAGGTCGAATACTTGATCGCGGTTTTAGTGTTTCTTGTCGAAAAGGATTAATATTTTGTAGGGAAAATTATCGTGTCCAGGCTTTAATAATTATTGTGAAAAGGAATTAATATTTTGTCGAACGAATAGGGAAAGAATAGTAAGCAAATTTTTTGTCAAAAAGCATGAATATTTAGAGGCAGCTTATATGTTTCTTAGTAGCCCACTTATGCTCGCTTCGCTCACCAACCTCAGGGCAAAGAAAATGGAAACAGATTTCAGTATTGTAAAATCCGACATTTTCACTGGAATGGTGATTGATTAGGACATAGGCACTTGGATCAGGATATGGGGTGAGAGTTCGGTATCCTATATCCTGACGCAGTAGGGCCAAGATTTTTGTGTGAATGACAGGAATTTTGTATACAATAGAGCGACATAAACCTAACCTAAAAACGATGTTGTGTACAATAATAAACTGATTCTAAATTTGCCAAGTTGGTTGTTGTAGTAATCAATGTAAACAAACATGTGTTGCTAAACGTTTGATCAGAATCAGCTGTTTTATCGCCAGTCAGTCATTCAGTCACGACAAAGCCACTTATATATACAGGGTGTTTCTTAAATAGGACGTCAAACTTCTGGAATGGGTTAATTACATAAAAATAAATAAAAAAGTTCTTATAAACATGTGCTCTAAAAAGCTTCGTTTTCCAGATATTCGCCATTTTGTTTTTGTTTTACAAAATAAGTCATATCTAGAGAAATGTTTGTCTGGTTGAGTTCAAACTTGGCGTGAAGTTTAACCTAACAATGATCTGCCTGAAGAAAAATAAGCGATTATATAGGCCCTACAATAATTCAAAATTGCGGCGGTTTGTTAGTTTCACAGATGATTTTTCATTATTTAATAAACAAGAGTTAAAAAATTTCAAGACGTATTCAAGAAGCCCACCCAGAAAGCAAAATTACTCGCAAACTGAATCTGTGAGAAGCAGTTTTTAAAAGCGTTTCAACACTTCCAGGATCGCCCCATCCTTGTTGACACAGGGGTAATTAGTCAGAGCCAAGGATTGACATTGGCGGAGGGTAGCGCCGGATATTTACCACCTGGCCACCCTCTGCGGACCATTTGTTATCTCCCCGAACCCCGAGGATCGATACATACAGTACCTACGCATCGGTTCGGATTTTTGCTTTCAAACGAACAGAAATTCTATTATCGAAGTGAAAGGCGCCTATTTCACGCCTATCTGAACACGAACGCGCATAATTGAAAATTGTGGTTTTGGATTTGTGAAACAGCTTTTGTGTCAGTCTGCGCTTTTCCTTTAAAAACGTGTTTTTGGTAAAAAAAAACGAAACATCGATTCAATATAATGCAATAATAACATTTGATGGAAATGAACCACCGAGATCTGAAGTTACGACTCAGACTAGTTTACTCTAAATTGTTTGTAGCCTTAAATTGGGAAAACTGATTTTATTACTGCAAATACCTAGGCCTAACATCTGGGTATGTCGAGTTTAGGGTAGCCTAAACTTTAATTTAAAACTGTAAAACCAATTTTTTATAACTTTAAACTTGTTTATTAGCGAATTTCCATAGGAAAGATGAGCTATTTCAGTGATCTGACGAGACCTAAGATCGGGAGTAGTAAATGAGCACCGATCGTGGTCCCTGGAACACGTTTTGAAGTGTCATTAAAAATTGTAAATATATATGTGTTCGCACTCTAACGGCCGCATTTTACGTCCGATTTGGTCCAAATTCGGTACACATGTCGATTGTCTAAGTCGCTCGGACGAGTTCGTTAGCCAAAAAAACTAATAATCGGAAACACGTTTTTTGACATGTAGGCCTAATAAGTATTTTTTTTAGATTTTTTGTACTAGAATGGAACTTTTTTAGGGTTTTATCTAAAAACATAAATGTGGGATATTATTCTACACATTTTGTTTTTTACTCGACCTTACGGCTCGCTTGGTTCTGAACCAAAAACGATCAAAACTTAAAAAAAATACCATACTAGTATTAGGTACAAATTCACGTGGGGGCATCTTCTGATCCATGGTCGATGGCCGAGTTTGTACGCTGCGAGCGAAGCGAAGCAGTTCATAGTCCGAGGACGCAAGGTCGAAATATAAAAATTTAATTTTGAAAATTCGTTAAACTTGCGTCAACAGTGTGATCGAATTATTATAATGTTTTGTGTTGTAGTTGCATTATTATCGAATTTAGTTTGTAATTATTCAAAAGTATATTTTTTTGACAAACTGGACTTTATGTTTGTTTAAAGATAGATTGCATTTATTAACTAACAGCTTGAATTCATTGCAGAAGACAAAAGGATGAGTTGTCAACTATGCGATGGATCTGTTACCGAGTGCACAAAAGACATTAGGCCTTCCGGACATAACCTTAAAATCTTAAAAGTACTGCTATTGTTTTAATATGCAATTAAAAAGAAGCTTACGGTACCTGTTATAATTTGGATTATAAAAGCGTTGTTTTATGTATTGAATAGTGTTTGTTGGAGCTTGATAGACCTTAAATGTTGACAGAGTACACAAGCGGCAAATCTGTGTTTAATTTCCAGCACTCAAAGGGGATCAAGATGGTCGTGTTTTCCCAACGCATAAATCTCACAATTTGTCACAAAACATCTGTTCCCTAGGCCGCTATTAAGCGTCCAAACGTTGCCGTGACTCATGTGGGCGGATTCATACGAAATCCCGTACGTTTGGGTTGGTCCAGAAATCCCTCTAATTGCTGGGGATTACCTGCTCTATTAAGGGATCATATTTCCTTGTCCAGGGTTACGTTTTGATTGATATTCTAGAGACACACATGTGTCGGGATAATCTCACAGACACGCAAAGCTTTAGGGAGGGTTTAACCATTGTCTTTTCGGGTCTCTGTTAGCTATTACTCATCCGTCCCGAACAAACACCATTACATTTGTAGTAAATCCATAAAATAACCCCGCGAGTATGTAAAATCTGAGCCTAATTACACTTGCTTGACGTAGCCGAAGGGGAGCTAGGCCTTTTCCCGTTTATGACAAAATAAATTCACGTGACCTTTAAAAACCTGTCACGAGTAAGCCTACTTTCAAAGGAAGTAAAACTTAAATGAACAATATTCAGGTTGAAATATTACTGTAAGGACTAATTTATTTGAGTTGATGTATCATTACTCGTGTAAGACGTTTTTTTTAAATCTTTATATTGCTATACATAAACAAATATTGTTTTGGCGTTTTTATTAAAATAACCAAAAGTTAAATAATTGATTTTAAGGTTAGGCCTAGACCACGTTGAAACATTGTGCTAACCTAAATTGAGTAGGCCTCCTACTTGTTCATAGTCTCCTAGTATCTTAATGAAAAAGGTAAGTAAGAAACAAATTAGTCATACGATGCGTTCTTACAGCCAAATACAGTACTATATTGTTTCTCAAAGTTGTTTTTTTTTTTTTGTATTAAGCGATATCTCCCTTAATTCATAATCAAATTTAATTATTCAAACATCATTTTAAAGCTTATGTTCCCCGCTATTGACGAAAACTAGACAAACAGCTTTTTTTTAATTCATGTATTCATTAGAAAAATTGATTTATAAAACTTTTATATTATACTTCAAATGGTTCTTAATGAAAGGCACCATCTATTAACAATCTGTTTAACTAGCACGACAGCTGTTAGATTGTTTACATTCTAAGATTCTATATGGAAACTGTTATTTATGGAAACCAACGTAAATAAATAAACGTAATTAACTGAACAACGTGTTAAATCAGGTAACTGTTAGTATACTCTTAACTTGCGAAATATTCGCACGGGTCAGCTAATATATTTTAAACAACAATTCAAAAGATCTGGAAGTTAGATTAAGTGTTCATAAATATTGGATTTATTATCACAAAGATTTTTTATAAGTCTTATTATTTTATACAATCAAGAAAAAGAACATTTCTAATCCAACATAAGTTGTACACATTCATAGCCTACTTTTTGACAACAAATTTTATGAAGGAATAGTTTATTTTGTCTTAGAAACATGGAAATATAAATATTTTTGAAAATAAAAATAGGTACGTATATGTGAATTTTTATTTCTCGAATACTATTACGACTAGTTTTTGAATAACAACGTAGTTCGAAAATGCAATTTTTTTAAACAAATTCCTAGTAAATATCTAATCTTACCGAAAAATTACTTATTTTGTTCCACTAAGAAAACAGTTCTGATTTGTTTATCGTTAGGTTGGACATGTTAAGTTGTTTACTCAGCAAATTAATTAAAACAAAAATGATATATTGAAATCCATATTTTGATCACACGATATACAAACTGAAGATCGATTAGAAATATATCGCAGTTTCATAACCTATAAATAAAACTTGTACGCAATTACCGATGTAATAGTTTGTAAACAAGCGTTCTGCGTTGTTTTTAACGATAAACGAACTCAAAACTCAAATCGACCGCAAAACCAATTGTTTACCGAAGTTAATTGACTCGATTAGCATAAAAACTGAAGAGGCCTGAATGTGCGCGCGCAACAAATTGAGCGTAATGCCGTTTCCTTTGTTTGGTTATTCCGATAATGGAAATAAATTAATTGGACGCGCTGCGGTATTTCGCCGCCTATAAAGTAAACAGGCGGAAATTTGATGTGGCGATGTCCAGCGGAACCATTAGGTGGACTAAGAAAGCGCTGTTGCCAAATGTAACCGTAACTGAGTACTTATAAGTCAGTGGTACAGTATCGTAACTGGCAACACCGTCCGAACACTTTTGGTGTAGGCTAATTTAATTACTTATTTCTTGGTATTTGAAGAGATAATTTTTACGGATGTTAATTTCCTCTCGTATCAATTGACACACATAAACATCAATACAATCTTAAAAGTTGATTTTACAGGTTCAGTATTTATGTAATATTAAATTTAGAAAAGTGTTTTCTTTTATTATTTGTTTAAGAAAAGTAAGTACGCATGTTTACTCTATTTTGTAATAAATGTTTAGAGATCGACTAGGCTTAACGAGTGAGTTATATTTATTTCATTGACAGATTGTATTTTTTAATAGCACTAACGGAAACCTATGCATTACAGAACTAATTATACACATAACTTTATGAACTACAGTACTGTCATTATATTTGCGACAGTGATTTTGCAAATTTCGCCTGTTTTATAAGCGAGTCTCCGCCGTTATAAGAATTTTGGTTTACGTTTTGACATATTTCAAGTCTCTGGTCTCTGGTGGGGGGGTTCATGGAATCGACACGACAAAAAGGGTCTAAATTCAATATCTCCAGTGGTTAAGAAGTCAGTTAAAATTTTTTGTGGAACTCATTTTGGAGCAACATAAAATTTGAAAATTAGTACTGTATTGTGAAATTTTCTGGGTTTCGAAAAAAGTGTTCTAGGCTCGGTTTTTACCATGCATTTTCGTTCAAACAAACATTAATTTTTAAATATAGGAAGTGCTTAACCAATTGATTCAATTTGTATGATAATTGAAATTTATTAAAGCCTACAAAATAAATTCCGATTAGCAAAAACTTTGAGGATTCTTATGTTTTTAAATTAAGAAAATAGTCACTACTTTTTGATAAAAGTCAGAAAACATAATATGAAGTGGTTTTTAGAACCGAATAAAATGCTTAAACGTTTTAAAAGCCCCAAAATTCGGACACACATTTTGTTACTGTTTTAAGTCATCAAATAAACGAAAATAACAAATAGGCCTATGTAAATTTAGCCCAGATTATTTTTGTTCCTTTAAAAGCATGTTTTATTCGTTTACAAAAGTTATGAGGTGGCAAGGAATCGAATAGTGGTTATCTATACTAATATTACAAAGTGGTCAAATTTGTTTGTGTGTACGGGATAATCTCTGGAACTACTCTATCCCTGAGTAACATAGGCTATAATTTATTTTGACAAAGACATTTTTTATTTCAATATTTGTAAATTTAGTCGGAAAAAAATCTTAGGTTAGGCCTAGACTGATGAACCAACACATGCATTTACATTTATTACCAAAGCAACCAGTTGAATAAAACTACAGATAAAACACCTGTTTGATCCAATATTTCCATTAACAGCTGATTTCAAACTTTGAAGCAATTTTTTGTGTTTCTAACTTTTAGGTTAGGTCTTTTTTAAAGTGTAGACCTGAGCCTTGCTGGTTCTTTTAACCTTTATTATAACTGCTGTTATAAAATACACGAAATAATTTGATTTTTAACATTTAACATTATTTACTATCTTAGATTTGTGACTATTATTAATCCTACACCTTTATTATAAAGAAAATATAACATGATTATGTGTGTAGAAGGTTCCAACGGGGTTGGCGTGCGGAGCACACAGGGGTTCCTCCTAATATATGATACAGTTTAGACCACTAAAAGTGGAAGAGGGAATCAATCTAATGGCCTATTACAGTATAAAAACGCTTGTCGACAGATGTGATCCCTACACAGTTTATATTTAAAAGCATTTACTTACTGGTTTTTTTTTACATTTAACGAAAAAAGTTTAAAAACTCAACTTCTGACAGGCTTTTAGCGACATATGGTTCAGACGCGGGTAATATGAGTGTAGTATTTTCATTTGTAAAAACATGAAAGAAACCTTTGCTATGTAGATGGGGAGGTCTCATTGTTTCACGAGGGTGACGCGTTTCACACTTGCAACCCTTCTCCGATACGCCACGCGTCCCGTCGCCCTATGCTTTGTACTATTAGGTCTAAATTAGAGTTCAAGTTTTCGGACGACCTGGCTTCGAAACAATGGGTACGTGCCGCCGAAACAAGTCTGTGAACGATATTTTGTAGTAGCCTTTGATTTCTGTTTTAATTAAACGTAACGAAAATATATAAATGGGAAGTTACTGCTGAACAGATATATTGCCTCTAAGTTATTTAGTAGAGCTGAACGTTACCGTGTTTCAAATGTGTCAATTTTCTTGTATCGATTACTAGGGTCTCAATCGGAGTGTAATCGGACTACAGTTTTATAGTCCTTTCAATTAATTGCACACATTTACCAGTTAAAAATTGCCTCAGCATAGTTAGGTAGGCCTAGATAAAGTGTGTTGCTTTTAAATAGAATTTTTTTATAAATTATGTGTTCTGATGTGTATCTAATTAATCTGCCTGTGATTTTTCAGGGGGGAGGGGAAGGGCTTACAAGCTTAAAAATAATAATGACTGTACTTTTATTGATTGTGTTTGATATTTTGTTAAACATTTATTTCTATTTAAGGGTGTTATCTTAGTTCGGGTTTTTAATCGCGAATAATAGTTGTATCTCACATTTGAAAAAAAAACTATATTTATAGACCTTTAAACCTCTCTTTGAATTATTTAACGACTATATCTCACTCAAGTTAGCCATAAAGTTAGTTGAATAAAGAAGGAAACAATTCGTCCCAACGCTGCGTCTATTTCTTGGCGCCAGTTTACGAGCGTGTCGGAATTGTTCTCAACTCGAGCGTTACCAACTTGACAAAATAATATTCTTGTTTTGCCAACTCGCGTGCATCAATCGAAATCATTAAAACTGATTGTCATCCGTTAACTCCAATTGACGATTTGATTGTTCGAGTTTAAAACGAAAGACGATGGTATCGCAGCCAACTTGACGGAAACAAATATCCCACGGGAGTTTATGTGGGTCGAAATTTTATGAACCGAATGTTTATTATTCAGGATGTAATAAGGTTGTTTCAAAGCCGTCAACAGTTTAAACTCCGTTGCTGATTCGATAAGTGCTCGCGAGTTATAGCGCCTTCGCAACTGCGATTTTATAACGGTTATTAAAATGAAACCGATACACGGATTGTTCCGGGATATATAAAACTGTTTGTGCGTGATTTTATAGCAGTTATTTGAATAATCTCAATCGGCTAAGTTATATTGTTTCCGGGACGAAAATATGTAGCATAGTGTTTTATCTGTGATTTTATAACAGATATTAAAATAAAACCGATGCTTTAATTGTTTCGGCGGGCGTGAAAGTGTTTAAATGTAATTTCATAACGGCTGTTGGAATAAAAACAACAGACTATAATAGTCCATTTTTATGTGCAGAAAGTACACATACAAACGTTGTTTATGAACGCCAAGCAAATTGTAATACAATTTAACTGACATAATACACATTTTTTGATTATATTACTATTACGAAGAAAAGTATTTAGACTTAACCGTGCGAATATTTACCCAGTTATGAGTAGGCCTACACTTACCTGATTTAATACGATGATTTAATTCAGTTAATTATGTTTATTTATTTACGTTGGTTTCCATAAATAACAGTTTCCATATAGAATCTTAGATGTAAACAATCTAACAGCAGCTGCTGTCATTATAATTAAACAGATTGTTAATAGATGGCGCCTTTCATTAGGAACCATTTGAAGTATAATATACAATTTTTTTAAATCAATTTTTGTAACGAATATATATGAATTTGTCTATTTTCGTCAATAGCGGGGAACTTTATTTACGTTGGTTTATAAATAAAAGTATATAAAAACGAATAACGCTTTACGTTGATTTAATTTGCGTGATAGATTACACTTGGATATACTGTAAACAATATAACAGCTGTCTTGTTAGTTAAACAGATTGTTAATAGATGGCGCCTCTTATTAGAAGCCATATAAAGTATAATATACAAGTTTTTTAAATCAATTTTTGTGACGAAAACATATATTTTAAGCTGTTTTTCTATTTTTCGTCAATAGCGGGAAACATAAGCGTTAAATTGATGCTTAAATAATTAATTTTGATGGAAGAATTAAGAAAGATATCGCTTACCAACAAAAAAACACATTTAAGAAATAATATAAGGATTAGATTCTGGAACACGTTTTCGTAAAAATAGATATTTTTGGAACTAGTTTTTTATCTTAATAGGGGAAGTCTATCATTGACAAAAATACAAATGTTTAAATATAGAATAAAGATAGAAAAGACTTCCCTTCTGCCAGTAATATTTTTTGCTAAATAAACAACCCCGACGTGACAAGCCTAATTTCTTTACCGAAGAATGTACCCCCATCGCGCATTAATCTTACGTGAAAACATGAACGCTAATTTATCAGAAATACGAGAAGGAGACGAAAGAAATAATTTATTCTCCTAAGGGTGGAGGAAAGCATCCCTCGGAGTGATATCTTTCAAATCTAGGCGTGATGAACGAGGGTGTCTGTGAAACATTACGGTTCTGGTCACAATTTATTGAGGCTGGACTCCGTGTTTACACTGGAACCTGAGCGTATACAAGATAAATAAATCTAGCAGAGTTTGTGCTGGATTGTCTGTTCGTTGTATAGAGAGAGCCTAAAGTAAACAATCACGTGATTTACTGCAAACATCGTTAGTCTTGAATTTGGAAATTGTTTGTTTTTTGTTTTCCGTCGAGTCGATAAATCAAGGAAAAGAAGAGTTATAATCGAATGTTCGATAATTCGGTAGAAAATTGCAAACACTTCCCGTACGAAACATAACCTACAATTATTAAATTTAGTAGTACAGAAAGGAGATATAAACTGCGTTACTGGACGTAAAATATCAGAATAAACGTTCAACTGTCTAGGCTATTGTTCTTCAATCTTATTAAGTTTCTTTTTATAACATTTCGTGGTGAACAAACTGAATGAAGTTCCTGTTTTGTACACGACCAAAACAAGTTGAACCTATTTTAATAATTTCACTCACATTCGACAAAATTATAATCCACATGTTTTTCGTAATTAATTTTTTTAATCTTTTGGTTTCACTAGCTTACACTGTTTCAAAGCTAACCTCAAACATTTGTGCACAACCTATAAATACGTAGAAACAGACACTAGAAGTCTAAGAGCCGGACAAGACATTTAAGCATAAATACATAGATACATTACGTCTCAATCTATACATATATATTATATACAATATAATCATTTTTTTATACATACAGTATATACACATTTACAACTATATACAATAGACAACCATTATACATTGACATTTATTATTGTAACTGCATTATAAATTATTGTTTTTCTTTTATAAATTGACTGTATCAAATACTAATTCTAGGTTATGTACAGAGAGTTCGAAACGTTTATAACACAATACTTTTATCACTCAAATTACGTATATCGTTTACAAGTTTTTTTGGGACAATATATATTATGTAGAAAATATACTTTCTGTACACAATTAAACTCTATGCACTGTGAGGGATTTTATGCAGAAATATTTTTTTTTCGACTCTACGAAATATTTACAGTAACACTCTATGCTATTTTGGAAAGAACAGTTTGGATAAACCAGAACGTATAAAATGGTAAGGACAATTATTGCGCATAAAACGAAGAACTAAAACGTTTCTGTTCATGCAGACATTCTTTTACAATATTATTTAATACTAATTTTAAACACATAAATGCATAGATCCTTCCCTGATAGTTGTGCATAGATCTGTCGTAGATGAAATGTATATTTGTAAGAGTTCAATTTGTAGCAGCTACTGATTATTTGAGATTAATTGTAATTTATATTGTGAATATTTAAATCATGTAAATTGTCTTCTATTCGTAAGAATAAAAATCAATAAGGATACAATTTATTAAAAGGCGAAAGATTTATGCGATTTGAAGATAAACCAGAGTCAATTGCTCTTCCAGAGAAGCTGGAAAGAGACGAACGCCGTTAATATTTGACGAACTGTTAGTGGAAGGATGTACTGTAGTTTCACATGGACGAACGGGAAAGTTATGGCGGGAAAGACAGAAGGAGTATTGAAGTTGAAAGAACTGTTGAATGTAGACTTAGGATGTGTTACGAATGGTTTGGGGCTGGAAAAAGATATTGTGGGATCCGGTAAGGAAAGTACAGTACCCCATGTACCCGGCAGGATAGTAGCACAGCACGGGATACAAATGATTGCATACAAATAGTGGCATATAGTATTTGTGGTCTTGAATCTAAGATGTGATGTTGACCAAAAATGTGTCGTGGATCAGACATTGGAAACTATTTGGGATGACATCTACGGCGGAAATGATTCTGAGAAGGAATTTCGGCTAGAAAATTCAAAAGGACAAATTGCGAGCCTCTGTGATGAAACGATTCGTGTTGAAAGAGACCGTAAAGATGCTTTAATATCAAAAATTGAAGAGTCATTAGCAAACATTTCTCAATGTAGTTGGAAAGGTTGTTAAAGCTGCGGAAACGCGTATGGATTCGCTTCCGTCGAAAACAGACCACTCGTTGAAATAGATGCTACCCTTCTGGATGTGATTAATAAATATAAAATCCTCAAAGCTTTAAGGTTGGAGCACCTTGAATCGCATAAGCAAAGAAAGCTACATTCTGTGCGCTTCTCGACAAATCAAGACAGAATTTGGAATTGGCAAACGGTATTGTCCCTTCTGAGGCAGAACTGAAAGCCTTCGATAACAGGTTACTGAAGTTAGAACAGGAAAAGGCTGATTTGAAAAAGGCATTCTCTGTAAAAAAAAGCAGAGTTGGCTAGTTAACATAACGAACTTGGATTGACAGCCCTCTCTGAACGAAGTTTAATAAGCCCTGATAACGATCAGTTTTCTGTTACTAAAATTGACTTGGAGAAATTAAAGGGAAAATGTGAGCAGTATAAACGGACTAAAGTTTATTAAATCTCTGCAGCTCAAGAGCTTAGGCCTCATACAAATTTGGCCTGGAATAAGACGAGACCAAGGCCGTCTGAATAAACGTCTTTTAGATGTCTGTGGTTATTCAAGAAGGGACGTGGATAAGTTAACCCAAGAACTGCAAGAGTGTAAGGCGAATCAAAAGACCTTACTAAAAGAGGTCCAAAGAGCAGGACAGAATTGGAAACATGGTGGGGTATATGAAATTATGATCTCGAGAAGAACAAATTTGATACGTATAAGACCGAAGTATGTGACGAATAGATTGTTACACTTCTTTATTTGGAAATAGAAAGAGTACGATCCCACTACGAAAATTGCAAGCACGTGTTTGATATGTTTGTTGGATCATGTGGGAACGCCTTCAGGAGTTGGACGATTCGGCCGAAGTTTCGCAGAGGCTATTTAGCACAATTGTTAGTGGAAGGAAATGAAGGAAAAGCTCTGCTACAGGACATTTAAAAGATTGAAAACAAAACGGTACGAAACAGACTGAAAAGAAACAATTTTTGTATTACGGTGAAAGCATCGAAGAACTTCTTCACAGAGAAAGTAGCCAGGAAGGAGATTGGAAAACAAAAATGTAAAACAGCCAACAGAATCTTAGGTGGAATCAAAGCCCCCAATTTATTAAATCAAATCAAGGATATATTAAAATATGAAAAATTACTGTGTGTAGGACATATAAAAACCCTCCGCTAGGGATGTTGAACCAATGAAAACACTAAATCCGTTTACAGGTATGACGATTCGGGCTTAAATAAAGTGTATGAAATGAAAATATAATAATTTGTATCATAAATAAAATGTTATAGAATCCCTCGGGTTTAAGAAATCATTTTATTGATAATAAGTTGTGTATCGCGTGATTTACAAAACGCAGCAGACTCGATCCCAATGGACAATTTAGTAATAAACGTTTAAAATTATTTCACTTTATAGTAATTCGTATTGTGCGGTTGGAAGTTTAATTTTTCTAATGGAGTCTGTTAAAACGAACCGACCCAAGTTTGGAATTCCCAAAACGATCGACTCGATTTACTCCAGCGCTCGAACAATAACGATCGGTAAACTGTTCCTCACAGAATAAACATCGCCCTGCAACAACGGCTTCGGAAACGGTTGTCTTTCTATTTGTGTTGCTAAGGCATGATTTAATAAAATCAACAGGGCAAACACTCGACTGTGTGGTGCATTTTGATTCTGTTGGCTTTATTTGATTTGTGACTGGCAGGAAATTATTTGTTCAAGGCGTTCAGAGGAGGTTGTCGAGGGGACTCCGCCTTCGAGGGGTTCGTGACGTTTCGAGTTTAACGTTTGAATGGGAAACGTGGGTTCGAACGTTTCAATCGGGTGACAAAATAAACTGTGTTTGGTTACCAATTCAAACTTTTTATTTCTATACGGTTCCGTATAGGATCACTCGAATGGCCGGCCTAGTTTTAAAGCAAGTTAACCTACAAATATTCTAATAATCAAAATCCAAACAATATTTTTCTATAAATTATGCGATCGCCAACGTTTCGTGCCAATAAATAGGTTTTTTTTTAAATTCTCTGGTGTGGAGTATCGTTTCAAACATCTTTATTTGTGGAAACCATAACAAGTTTTTACAGAACATTGTAGGATTGCAGTTTTTAAGAAAATGTTAAAAACCTATTGCTTCGCTTTATTTCCAGAAGTATTTCGGCTAAAATTTAGAAAACCCAGCGCTGTAGAGGTACATTACAGAGAAACTATGATAGAGGATACAAACTTTTTGAAAAACGTGTCTTTCATTCCGGCGGTTTACAGTAATACTCTTTTTACTGGTCGCGACCACCATCAAATTTATTTCCGTCATGGTTATTGTTTTAGGTTAGATGGTTAGCATTGAGTGTACCCCGTCCCTTATTGTTATCGGTAGTGTTCTGGTTAACGGCCGGCACTTCTACGGGGTTTTCAATAAATGTATGTTTCCGTATAGTGCCGCCATTTTGAAACTTCTCCACATGAATAATGTTAAAGTAAAACGTTTACTGTTATCATTTTTATTTTAAAATAAGTAGGCTACGTATCATGAAAAGTTAATATTGACATCCACTTTTACGATCCTACGATGTAAAAATGTTCTTGTAAATTATAATCAGATAAAAAATACATTTATAAAACGTACATTTTGGCGTTTCGGAACAGGTTATGTTAAGTTGGATAGGTTTGAATAAAAAAAACCGACGTTAACTTTGAATTGACTCGTTTCAAAACGCCAATACGTACACGGTTTTTGACAGCTGCTGTAAACCGGTCAACAGTATTGTAGCATTGTCAAGACAACCTGTGTAATACAGGGCTCTATAACCTGTTAGAGCCCTGGTGTAATAGCGGAACTGAGAATCAAGATCAGGAAAGAATAATATTAGGCCGGGTTTTTTTTACTTTACAATTCGGGAAACAGACCAAAAGTCTTAAGCAAATTGAAAATTGTATTTGATTTTTTTAAATGGCTACTTCGAAATTGGAATAGGTAAACTATTAAGTGAGATCTGTTAAATTATACAGTATACTTAATAAAACTTGAACATACATAATATTTATGTTGGTTTATTTATTTGAACGAGTTCAAGTTTTATTTTATTACGAAGTAGGCCTAATTCATTTCAATTATATAGGCTACATTGTTTTATGTTTAAGTTAGGATTTTAGCCGAGTGAAAAGTATAAATACATATTACTAAACAGTTATTTAACGTAATTTATTTTAACCTTTTGTTTATATGCCATTTTTACGGGTGCAGATGATATCTGTTTAAACATAGGCCTACAACAATTTTTACTGTATTATGTGGTGTTGTCAGTGTGAAAACCGGTAGACTCTACGGGAAGTATTTACACGACGAAGTTTACTTACAGACGTTCTTATATTTCCATAACAACAATACACGGATTTAAATATTGTCCTAGAAAATCTACATAGGCCATACGGGTACCATATGGTAACGCCTATCCAACTCCCAAACTGAACCTACTTACAAATACAATTCCAACCACGACAAAGACAAGCATCGGACATGATTCATCAAGTACTGAAGAGCTCTCCACGTTGGACCGTTTACTGTCCACTCGAAATATAATTTCATAATACTGTTTGTTTCAATTAGTTTTCCTTTCTTATGAAAATTTCTGCTTCGTCATTATTGTTTAGGCCGAGAAGGAGCGAGCTCTTTGTGCGGATCCTTGAACCTGTCCGGTGCCTGTCTTGGATCTATTGTTTACCTCAAGTACACACTTAAACATTAACACATTTATAGAAACATCTTAGACACAACTGTTGTTCACTTTGAATACGAGTTAAAGATTTGTCCCGTAAAAGGTAAAACTATAATAGTCGGATTGTGATTGTTTAGTGAACTATGCGGTATTTGACAATTTACAGTATAATTGTATTACAGATTTAATTATTTTCCACAAATTGTTGGTCTGCAACAGGTTAGGTTTTCATTTAGAAGAAACTTTACGGTCACGTAAACTTACACAATAATTAATACAGATGCAATAATATATGGAAATAGTTCAAAACCTCAAATTTAATAATGTTTTTGTTTTCTTCAACAAGTTAGGTTTTATTATTGTACATTTAGTTCTCAATAAAACTAACCTAAATGTCGCAAAAACCTTGTATATTTGAGATTACTGTAAAATAAGTCTTAAATAATAGTCATATTTTTAGAAGGTTAGGTCTTAAATATTTAATATTTTGTTCTTAACATAATATTATGAACATAATTTAACTTAACCTGTCACGACGCAAACAATTTGTAAATTAGATATTGTGGAATAGTAAACAAGACAAGTATTTTTTTTTATTTCCCCAAAGTAAATCAAGCATATATATAGTTTTACCTTTTAGTAATTCGATATTCAAAAACATTTTAATAATAGTCTATATAAAATACTCTTACACTTTCAAAGCGCAGAAGATGTCCTGTACATATATATCGAGCCTGCCCGGCACTAGATGGGCCCATAGTTGCTCAGCGCAGGAGCCGAATCGGGGGTCTCGGAGTACAGCTTGTGCGGCGGGTCAGGCTGTTTCTGTCATACGTGACTCAGAGGCGTAGCCTGGGCCTGTTTGATCATGTGGTGGTGAAGGCTTCCTGACGTGGGGATACTTCCCGGAGCGACGTGAGGTCCCGTCAACATAGTGCTGCTCGGTGCCGGAACTACCGGTAGAACGTACTGCTGCTTCATCACACGCTGGTGTTTACCCGGATTGATTAAAACGGGTCCCGGATGGCTGCTGCCGAATAACCTTCTCCATAACCTTTTCCAAGAGCCGAGCGTCTTGCCCGACCATATCCAAACGCCAGACGTGATACCGACCGCCAACGCCATGAAGTATTTCAACATCAGAATGGAGTACATCGGACGAAACCTCGTTCTATGCTGGCTGAGAGTGGTGTTACAAGGACACACCAGAGGGGTCATCCAATCGGTGTACAGCGTCGATTCATAAAAGTGGCAACCGATTACGATAGTAGCAGGGACGGTGTACAACACGCTGAAAATACCGATTCTGATCATCAGTTTCTCGAGTTTGTCGGCCTTACTCCTTCCGCCGATTCCGCCCTGTTGTTTGATCACATTGCGTATACGGAACAGTGAAACGAAACCACCGAACAGAAACGAAGTACCCAGAAGCAAATATACCAGTAAAGGTCCTAGTACGAAGACGCGAAGATTTTCAGCGTTTTGGTTTCCTACGTAACAAATACCGGCGACCGGATCACCGTCGACGGCCGCCATTATGAGAACACCGACCGATTTAATGGTGGGTATCAACCACGCAGCGAGATGGAAGTACTGGGAGTAGCCGGCGATAGCTTCGTTACCCCATTTCAGACCAGCAGCTAAGAACCACGTGAAGGATAAAACGACCCACCATATGGACGAAGCCATACCGAAGAAGTAAACCAACAAGAAGACTAGGGTACAAGGTATTGGTCCGGAAGCGCTATATCGGATCATACTACCTTCACAAGCGACTTCTTCGTGACCTAGGGCGACTCGAATCAGATAACCAACGCTGACCATGAAGTAACACGCCGATAAGAATACAATAGGACGTTCTGGGTATTTGAAACGTTCCGTGTCGATAAGGAACGTAGTGAGAGTCATCAAAGTGGAAACGCAGCAGAGTCCTGACCAAAGCGTGATCCAGATGGAAGCAAAGTTCTTCTCTTCGCTGGTGAAAAACACTCCGCGGCAAGGAAAAGCACAGTTGTCTACTTCGCCTACGGAAACACTTCTATTGTACAGCAATGAGTCTCGTTCGATGGTTATTAAGGGTGGCCTACATCTGCAAGTACAGTCTTTGCCACCAGGATGGTTATCGAACATGTAAGGATGGTTAGGATCACGACAGTTTTTGCTACCGTTCTTCCCCGGTTTGCACTTTGCCGTAACACTGGTCGGTTTTCTCGTAGGTCGCGGCGACGTTGTCACCGAAGGATAATGCATATCAGACCTGTTATTCTGTTCCATACATAGGTTATCAGGATCACCTATCACGGGAAGTTTTTCGCACGCCATTCTTTCCGGCCATTGGAAACCGTACTGAAGCATCAACGGGGAGCAACCGTCCCGCGCTCGTTCGCACACGCTACGACAAGCCGGAAGCGGTTTGTGATAGTCTTCTATACATATTGGCGCGTACATGGAACACAAGAAAAACTTCAGATCGCGAGAACAACGGATTTCCACCAACGGCCAAAACTGGTGCACCTCTAACCCGGCTTCTTCTTGCGTGTCGTGGTTCAACTCGTTCGGCATCGATGTCAAATTGTAACCGATTCCTCGACACATCGGTATTGTTATTTCTTCGCAACGAGAATTAGGCGCACTCGGAGATCCCGAACTTCCGCCGGAACTCGCGACTACTACCGGTTGCATATCACTCAAAGTTCTCGATATCAAACAAACAGTAATGCAAAACACAAATTTCAACAACGCCATCGTCGATAATGTGAACACTATTTCATTTCAATAACTGTACCTCGATACACTACACTTTCTCGATCGAGACGACCGCCATACTTTCTAATTTAATCCTGGCTCGGTTAGGACGTAATTAATGGATCCTTGGTAGATTGGCATCGTCCCTCTGCAACAGAAACAAGAAACCGATTGATAAATGGTTAGGACACATCATTAATCACAACAGCTTGACAGATATGCAAGGTCAAAGTTGGAACAGTGTGGAAATATCGCTGGTGGGCGACTTTATACTATAATGGGCGTAAATTTATTGGCCGCCAGGATCCACAGTTCCAAGTACAAATCATTAGCGATTCAGAATAATTGTATTTATGTTTATTTACTAGCTAAGGTTGTTAGTTCCGTTTTATATAGTTAGTTAAAACTAATCAGTAAACATGAAAAACTCTTTACTGTATCACAAAGTAAATTAATTGTAGGCCTAGTAGTTTAATAAGAAGCAATATTGTTCGTTGAAAAAACAGAGTTTCGTTACATAAAATTAAATTGGCAAACATTTTAAGTTTAAAGAAAAGTTTCCTTGTATAATATATAACGATTTCTCGCCCCTTCTTCCTTTGATGGTCCTAAGGACATTGCTCTTAAATGAGGACTTATTTTCCTTTCTGTTAATTTAAAACAAATAAATTTGTTAACATTCTACTTTAAAATGTATTATATTATTTTTACTTTCGATGTTTTGAGTTGTCTTGCGCATGTCCTTTGTATGTCTCAGTGATTCCACTAAATTTTTGTTTGTGTTTTAGGTTATGTTTTAAATTTATTATTTGTTTAATTCCATGCTTATTTCGGAGCATACTAACTTTGCCCCAAATTAAAAACATCCATTCATTCTCTACTGACAAAAAGTAAAGTGCATATTTTGGTTCACGTTTTAACAAATACCTTTGAGTTTTGATTTTTTCGTTTTTGTTATTTGCTAATATGCACAACATTGTTGTTGGTTTTGTTTATTTACTATATGTTCCTACTGACGTTTTAGTTTTTAATTTTGTTTAAATTGTGTTGTTGGAATACGTAGCAAGTTTTCGGAATTTTGAAGCGAAAACAATTGTAAGACGAGGAGTATAGACGAATACACACACTAAAATTAATACATGACTTTTCTATTCCACCGAAATGATTGTTGAAATTTGCGTTTTATGGAGATCTTTAAACTCTCTAAAACAGCGTGTAAAATTGCACAAATATTTTGTTTTCAAAGTTTTACAAAACAATTCTAACTTAATCAAGTTTTCGGTTTTCCAAAAAGCACTCGAGCCGCGAGCGTATCAAAGAATTTTAATCAAACTTCACGAACTTGGGGAATACTTTGATAGCTTCAAGAGCTGTTAATGTTTGTGTATAAGAAAACGGCGTCAATCAACTTAACGATTAACCCAATCTCAACCCCCCGGGGGAAAATATTGCTTTAAAACACCCTCCCGGCAAACCCTCTCATCAAAATTTTTGATTGGATCTCAACAAGTTCGTAATTGTATTTACTTGTAAAAGAGGAATGAGTCAAAGCTTTTAGCGAAGGGTCTTCAATTTTCTTGACTACTTGTGATCATAGGTCGAGGGTGACATCTTTAATGGATCCGGTGACGTCATTTGTAGTTAGTTTTTAGTCCTGTTTCGATTGATCCTAAACAGGGCCTTTGCTGTAGACTGTTTGTCATGTTTTGAAATGTATTACATTGTAAATTCAATAAACTATCAAACGTCATTAATAAAATAATCGAAAGTGTTGTTTATTGTTTGTTGTTCTAGGAATGTATTTAGAAAGCTTTATTATACCAGTTGCAATTCCCTTCTAGGTCTTTCAAATTGAATGGGTGAAAGTGTTATTTACATTGTTTTATTAGTTTCTGTCACAGTGTGTTACTAACGATACGGCGAATGTGGTTTATGTGTGCAAAGCATAACAACCAACAGAAGAATCTGTTTAAGCACTTGGATTTAACTAAAAACCCACCGTTTTCTAAAAAAACTAATTTTTGTTAAAAATTCAATTGCTCCAAAAAGCATATTCTGCAGGATGTTTGTAAAACATAATTGGAAAAAAAAACATTTTGATGTACTTATTCCCGTTTCAAGCCTCATTCCTGGCAGACTTAAACTTAGAGCATTTTAGATTTACCACTACAGAAAGGTTTGACGCCCTTTTCATCGTAGTAATTTTAGGTTTCTCGGAATAAAACAGCTTGGAATAAAATTTATATAAAGTAATATAAATAAAATTCCATAAGTTTAGGGTCCCACGCCCACTAAATATGTCCTTAGGTGCAATGGGATTTTTTTAAATACTGTAATAGGGTTTCTCTGATTCGTCTGCTCTCTCCAAGTTCGAGTTTTTTAAGCCCTGTTTAAAGAGACAGCGTTAAATACTAGACCACATTTACGTGTAGAATTTTCTACTGATCATTGAATTCAATTCTTTTGTTTTCTTTTACAAACCAAAGTAGCAAATCTGTTATATTTGGATCAATAGCGAGATACGTTTAACAAAAACTGGTTGCCATAGTAACAATTCAATAACAATGTAATAAACAGATGATTTTTCTTAAATCTCAAATATCCCTGCATTATCTTAAGTGTCGCTTTTAAAGATTGAGCAAATCATCACGCAAATTTAAAATTGTGTATTACTTTTGAGACTCCCGGTAATATGTAAATATCTACAACAATCAAAACGAAATGTGCACAGTATAAAATTAAAATTGTAAATATCACACGCTAATATTCGAGCTGAATAAGTACTCAGTCAAACGTTAACGATTTCGGTAAAATCACGAGAAAAATCAGTTTCCAATACACGAACCATCTGTTAGTAACATCTTTGATATTTTACAGTCAATATTTACCAGTAACAAAACTTTACCCAAACTCAGTGTTTCTATTTTTAGTCTTCCTTTGGTTGTATTTATTTACGATAGTTCCGTATTTTATGCGCAAACAAGTATATTTTGTTTGAGCGATTCGTGAAGTAAAATTTAATTGTATATCCAACTTTATGGCGAGGCAACTTCAAAGTAAAATTGGTTTATTGTAAATAAGTATCTGAATGGAATTGTACACACGATGTTTCAAGGTTAAAATGGTTATTATATGAAATCCGGCGATATTTCCACACCTTAACAACAGTCAATGGCCGTTGAATTCGGTGTTAAAGTAATTAGTCTTTATAGGAAAAGTGACACTAGCGCTGTCATGCGGGAGGGCGAGGTAATGTCTTTGATTAAATTCATTTCCAGATGTCACTCTTAATCCTAGTGTTAATACAGTCCTGCAATCGGGTTGTTATTATTGGCTCCCACACTTTGTGAGGTGAAGGAACTCGCAACCTTGTCAAACTGATACTAACTTCCGTTCGGTTTTGATTGCGTTCAATGTATTTCAATTACCGAGTGTCAAAAATTGAGTAATTTCTCAGAAACAATTGAATATTTGACAATAATTTAAGTTTAATTATAAAATAAGTTATAATAATCAATATTATGTTATAAAGAATACTTTCGTATTATGTTTTTTCTTTTGAATAAGATTTAACTACAAAATTACTCATCGAATTTCGTTGAAACTTGTAAGTGTTTTCGATAGGTTTGCTTTCAAAATATGCTTTACGCTTACCAATCCATCAATAGAAATAGTAAATGGAAGGAACGTCAACAATGAAAAGATCTACACGTAATTCCTTCGTGTAGCTGAACCGCTGACGTCTATTGGGAAATTTTTAATATTAAGTTTATATGTTTTAGGGTATCAACCAACTATTTGGGAAATTGGTCAACTCATGAAAGCGCTGAATATCTGCCTGATGCGAGTATATAATATATTAGTAGAATTTGATTGTACTTCAGCATCTAGCCCCGGCTTATGCAGCTTCGTCCACCTCGCAGCGGAAAAACACGGTTTGCGGGTTTGCAGCTCGAACCTGCAGCCTCGGATTATGGACGGTTTTGCTTCGCTCGCAGCGGTCCTGTTTCCGCTATGAAATCCTCCTCTTGAATTTGTACCGGGTACTTTTTGGTATTTTACGTTTTGAACGATTTTGGGGGGCGGGGGGGCAGACCCAGTTTTAAGGTCATGTAAAAACAAAATGGGCAGAATAATCTCCTTTTGGATAAAAACCCCAAAAATTAAATTTTAGAACGAAATTTGAACGAAATTTCTCAACAAATTTGAATTCTGATAAAAACATCTGGTGTGCACATCACACAACTTTCCTTACCAAAATAGATGCTGTATCAATTACCAAATTTTTCGAGCGAGAGATTGATGATACCATTTTCGAGTTAATAGGAGTATCCGTTCCGAAGAAAGCGGTACTAACTTCAAAACGGTTAATCCCACGGACCTGATTTTGGTCTCAATCGATTTCTCACCCCCAAAAATGTCTAGGTCGATACCAAACACGGCTAGTTTAAAAAAAAGTAATTTTTGCCCCCAAAAAGGGCGTTTTTGGGGTCAATTTTTGGAAAAATGGAAAAAGTTGAGTGGGGTATCTTTTTTGACATTCTTTTCGACGCTGAATCGAATGAGACCATTTTCAAGTCGATAGGACCAGCCATTTCGGAGATACAAACAAAATAACTTGCGTTTTTGTAATAACTTTTTTCAACGAATTTTTAAGGGTATTTAGCGTACATAGCGTGTTAAGGGGGTCTGAGTAGAGTATGTTAGCAAAATTTAATCAAAATCGTTAGAGGGGTTTTGGAGTAAATACCAAAAATGTGCTAAAAACTGGTCCCACGGTAAGACACCACCTCCGATTTGCTTCAAATTTACATGGGTTTAATTGTTTACGTGTTTGAAGATATCCTGTAAATTTCAGTTCGATCCGTCCAGCCGTTTGCCCTGTGCACTCCGGACACACACACACATAGACAGACCAATTGCCAAAAATGCATTTTTTGGACTCAGGGGGCCTTGAAACGTAAAGATATTATGAAAACTCGACATCGAATTTTTGGGTCGATCGCAATACTTACCTTACCTAGTACAGGGTAAGGAAAGTAAAAATAAGCTTCCGTTTGTTGGATTTGTTGGGTAACAAACTCGTCCGAGCAACTTAGAAAACCAACTTGAGCACTAAATTTGGATAAAATCGGACGTAAATTGCGGCCATTAGAGTGCGAACACATATATAGATATTCTACGATGGTGCTCTGTTGGTCAACACTATGCCACACATTTTATAAACAGAAATGCATAAGATACTATAAGAAATACGGAACAATGGTTTGATAAGGTTTGGGAATTAATTAATTACATCTCAAAACGTGTTCTACGACCGGAGCTCATCGACCACTCTCAACCTCAGGCCTTACCATAAGAGTCACTACAATGCCTCATCTTTCCTACGGAAATTCGCTGAAAAGGTAAATAATTGAGTTGTTACTGGTTCGTAAAGTTTTAACTCAAAACTTACTTCACCGATTTTGACCTAACTTTAACTAACCCATTAAGCGTTCCACACGTGTGACATAGGCTATGTTGGTTCAAAATGTGAACGATCGGTATTTGAAAAAATTTTATAAGTTTTTTTGTCAGCGCCGAACCGTTGAAGATAATCCGAAATAGTTAGAAAAAGAAATTTAAATGAAAAAAATCGGCAAACGAATTTTTTATAATAATTTAAGTTTTTATTTGTTTCGAGTTAAAAATGTCCAATACAAGGACGAAACATCCGTACAAGTAAATCTTTCATAGAATTTCGAAGATAAAGGGTTGTAATATGAGAGAATTTCTTTATACTATGTCTTGTAAACAAAATAGAGAGAGCTTCACCCATGCTCGCTTTGCTAACCAATCCCCTGTGGTGAAGTAAATGCAAACAGATTATTGTTTACTCTGATATTTGACGATTGATCAGGATAGCGCAGTAGGGCCAGAGGTTTTGCTTAACAAGTATAGGACGAGAAACATGATTTTGAATTGAACGGGAAACCGTTGTAACAACCCTTGTTTGATGCAGATTGTACATTGGAATGTTCGGCAAAACTGACCCTTGTTTACATTTGTAAGAGCATAAGTGTTTACACACGATACCCAGCTGATATAGCGTGTCTACGGGTGAACTGACGCTACATCGTTCGATGAACAACTAGAGTGGTATCGGCAACCCTTAACTCGAAACTATTTCTCCTATTTCGATGATTGAACAGTTAATATTGTGGAAAGCGTTGATTTTCACTTATATGGAACGTTGCATCTGATTTTAAAATGTAGAAATTTAATCTCTAAGGGTCTTCTACACTTCGCGTAAAACAGCAAAAATACAATTCGTACTGACGTTTTTCGGACGCCGTGTTTCAATTTAAAAAGTTGTGAAACCTCTTTAATTGTTCCTAAAGGATCATGTGATTTTGTCGTATACCTTATAATTAAAAGAAATCTACGGTGACTCTTTTTTAAATAAAGGTTTTAATTGATTTAGTTAAAATTTGATTATTTCTTATACCATTTTGGGAATTTTTAAACAATAATTTGCAAATAGTAAAGATTTAAAGCCTTCTTGTTAATTTAAAGTTATTTCCCTTATTACTGTTTTGGAAATATAATGCGAAAAACGATTCAACGAATGCAAGTTTCAACGATCTCGAGGCTTGCGATTCAATCCGGTTGTGGCGCTACTAGCCAACCCATTAAAGTAAACTCGTGCATGGATGGTGCTAGGAGTAGAGGAACATTAAGCGGGCGATTAGCAGACTGATACTTATGTTTTCAGTCCAGCATTGTTTGTCCTCCCGATTGTCCTCGCACGACCACAAGGTCACTGACTATACTCTGACGAGGAAAAAATAAGGTAATTAACCTTTTTTAGTATATACATTGAATACACAACCCAGGAGGCTACACACATATGTATTATGTTAAATAAAGATAAAATTTTCTTCAGTGTTTGATGTTGAAGGACTTTCCGAACTACTTTTATCTCTTACACGACTATTTCCAAACAACATTTTTGATGTCTTTACATAAAAAATGCGTTTTCCGTTGTTTGCTCACTACCACCTCTGTCCTTGAAAGACAGATTACCTCTTAACTTTAGGAAATTTCAGCTTTTTATTCGATACTTATAGTTCACCAGTCATAAGAGCATCAAGCTTTTTTGTTTGCTGCAACAACAATGGTAAAAACGCGAGCGACAACAGATGACGATGACAAATTGAATCGAATACACCATATGGGATCATAGTAACAAACATTTAAAATAGGGAGGGACTTTTGGTCACACTGAGATTACAAGGGCTGTACTGTCACTCGACACAATTTTATTGACGGAAGGTTGAATGTATACTCTTGTTTAACGTAATAATAAGTTTTATATACACACGATATCCTGATCAAGTTTAGGGAGGCTTTTTCAAACACATTCAGAGTTCAAAACTTCATCGAAACGGTAGGAAGACACTGTGTGCTGAATAAAACCAAAAGAAGGAAGAATTTAACAGCAATCTTTCGGGGAATAACTTTAAATATTAAATCATCTAAATAAATATGATTTCCTGTTACATTATGTCAAGTTTTTTGCAGACAAATTTACCTTGATGAAACCTTAATGGCTTTGCGTTGAATCTCAACATTTCTCACGGATATTTTTTGCCCTTTTGCAGCGATTAATTTACTTATGTATGTAAAACGCAAGTAAAAGAAGTTGTTTAAAAGTATTATATCATTTAAAATAATAATTAAATATGTACATAATAATTCAGGTCCAGTCCGACTGGTAAAACTTGTTTCCGAAGAAAAAAATCCGTACACGTTGAATATTTTCTTTCAGTTAATCACGTGCCTTGTTACCCTCCCGTAATATATTCTCAGCGTTAATGTTAATCGGACAATTTCATCAAAATCAGACCCGAGGCTGTGTATCCCCCGTCGTCACAGCCGAGCTACGTACACGCCGTAAATCTTTGTAAACCAACACCGAGCCGCGAAGAAAGTCGGATGTTTTTCAAGGCGTCACCTCTCACGATACAGGATTATGGTATAAATAACGGCGAACAAATCACAGCTCGCTTCGGTTTGCATAAAGTAACCTTTTTATATTTACGAGTGATCGCATGTCTGTCTGTAATCTACGTCTGGGAGAAAGGAGAGTGGCGGTCGTGCTGCTGGGGGAATTTATTGTTCGCAAGGTTGGTAAAAAGAATGCAGTGCATGTAGTTAGGTAATTCGGTGCCGTGGAAGTAGTTTGATGGTTGGTCTTTGTTTGGTTTAATTAATTTAGGTTACTTCGGCGGCCATTTTGTTTGAAGGATGTGATTTTGGGACACGCAGACAGCCCTATAGATACTTAATTTAAAACAGTACTAGGCTATAGTGTTTCAAGCCAAACGAATGAAAATCCAGGGTAGCCAATTCAAAAACTATTTTTAGATTTCTCAGAATCTTTACAGCAGTTTTAAACTGACAATGGGTCTATAAGCACAGAAGTCGACATAACTATATTATCAACACACTTCAAGGTTGTGCAAAAGCATCGATTCCAGCGGAGCCAACCTTGAGAAGACTGGCCTATGCTATTACATTGGTAAAGCACTCGAGCGCGACTATAATATTGCTTGAATACACTTTCGTTTTTACTAATTCTAGTCTTTTTCAGTTTCCGCCATGTACGTACGACATTTAAATTTGCAGAATGTTCCAATATATAGTTGTTAGGAACAAAGTTCACCTCGATGTTTTACTGCTATCAAGTGACTCGACTGAAAATAATGTTTTCCGTCTTGTTTCTAAGCAAATATCTTTGATACAAATGTACAATTTACAGTTTGTGTCAGCAATGAATCATAATTAAGATGTTCATGAACGATTTCCTGCAAATTACAAAACATTATCTTTAAAATTCGATGAAAGATAAGTTATATTGAAGAGGACTGTTTCGTCCTGATATTGTACTTTTAATGGTAAACTCAATAATTTAAATAATTTGTTTTGTATACATCTGCGTGTACCTCCAGCAAACGGATCAACCCAGAATTTAGAGCTTTGATATGGTTAGGAGAGTCTGACATATCTTTAGAATATTAAGTTTTAGTTGCAGGTTACATCAAAGCTTGCCCACTCATGTTAGATTCTCAAAAAATAATAAATACAAACTTACAAAACTTTTTAGATTTCGCAAAAGGACATTTTTGGTGAAAGGAATATCTGTTTTAGTTTCAAGGCTCGGCAGAATAAGCCGAGATTTGAATTTCAACTCCCATAAGAGATTCAAACGCGTAATAATATTACTGGAGTAATAATGATCAGACAATTATTCTGAATATGCTATTTCAAAGGTCAGGGCAGTCCGAATGTGGCTGTCATTTAGTTTTTCAAATTTGTTTTTACTAAATTTGTTCTTTGACTTTTAAAACCAAAGTTAGTATTTTTTTTATTCAATAAAGCAAATATCAAAAATGTAAAAAGCTCACCACATTCGAAGTTTAATTATCTTTAAAATAAAAGTAATTTTAATAAATTTTGACAATTTATGACGCAATCTCCTTTATTATAAAAGCATGTATGCCCACAATTTGTGTTCATACTCGAATGTTAAGCCTGCACTCTGGTGGTTATCACATCAACTTGTTGCTCGCGGAGGAATATTAGAAAAATAAAATTTAAAAATTAAAAATTAATTTTGAATGTGTGAAAGCTGTGATTAAAAACACATACTCACATACATAATCACACATGCGCATTTCTGTACGTTTACAGTCAGGGTGTAACCCTCTAGCCTCTGCCTTTAATATGATGCCCTATATTTGCTAGCGGAAGAATGCAACAAACTAAATGCTAGTAGTATATATCTCTGCCACTAGTAGAGCTGCGGTCAACTAAGAATTCTTTTTTCACTCACGTCTTTACTTTATACCAATTAGACCAATGAAGACTGGGCACGTAAAACGAACGCCACTAACGCGATTCGAACCTATAACCTTTACGGGAGGTTAAAATTGTAGCATTTTGGACGAACGCCTTTAATCACTCAGTCACTCTGCTTCCCTATTTTTCACTTTTGCTGGCCTTAAGATAGCCTAAATAGCCAAATAGCCAATGCCTAACCAAATAGCCTAAATGAAAAACATAATTTAAATCTCTTAATTTTTTAATAAAAATGATACACCAGGTTGTCAGATTCCCTTACATGGCTCCAAAATTAAGAAGTGGTAAACTTGTGGACTGTAGAGATTTTAAAGCTCCATCTGTAGTACATTGGACTAATGCCTTTAGCACGTTGACCACTAACATAAACTATTACAACTAGTAATGTGGCATTAAAACCTTACAAATTCCTAAAGTAGGCCTACATGTAGTTATGGTAAGTGAAACTTTAGGTCTTACATCTAGAACTAACAAATGTTTGACTTTTAAGGTTAAAGTGATTAATACAAAAGATTTTCCAAAAACAAGACAACTGTTTCAAGACGATTAACATCTCATATCTTTCTCAGAAGAATCACTGCCACGGTAAAAGCGATATTTTATACAAAAGACCACAAACATACATCATTACTAAACTGTCAGACATCCGGAAAATCTGTTCAATTTACAAGAGTAATAAACAAAACCAATGTAAGTAGAGAAAGAAATACAACTAATTGTTGTAAAGAGTCTGCCATAACTGCCAACGTGGATGAGTTGTCAAAGAAAGAAGAGTGACAGGTCGCTGTCAATCAGGAGTGTCCGAGCAGTGGAAGAAACAGGTCCGAGAGATTTATGGCAAGGCTTGGGTTCACAATTGAGGATTAGTTCCGTTTATTGTCTCTGCGGACTGGGAAGGAAAGTGCTATAAGAAGATCCTTAAACGTTAAGTTTAGTTTAGAAAATTAGACATGCTTGGGCTGCAGCCTATATTGCTTAGGAAGGAAGACCACTGTAGATTTTGGTCACTAGTAGGCCTACTGAAAGCAATTTATGTTTTGTTTTTTTTGCTAATAGTTTGTTCTTTGCAGGAAGGACTGGGTGGAAGATGTACTCAGATACAAAGGGTTCCGTACCGCTAGGCGTTTAACCAAAATGATATTAATTCATAACATAAAAACGCTTTGTCTCGATTTAAACTGAATGTACTAAACTTAACATCTAACTAATAACAGTAACTAAATTATTCAACGGGAGGTAAGGAGGAGTCGGTTGCCAAACACGCAGGGAGTCTGTTTGGAAGACATATTTTACATTAAAGTTCGGATTTACTTGATCATCTCCAACATTGTCTTTTCTCAAAATTTCAAAAGAAGTGGCCATTCAATATCACCAGAATGGCACGCAGTTATGGAGCGTTTTGCAAGATTTTTTTTTTTAAATTAGCCTAATGTAGTAATTATATCCCAATCCAAAATTGTTCACTAGATATTTTGTAGAAAAAGGTCCAAAGAATGAATATATGCAACTAAAATTGTTTCATGTAAATTTTAAAAGTTTATTACCCCAGGAAGCATAAACTGTTCAGTAACGAAAGAAAACAATCAAACTTTATGCCTACATAAAAAAAAGTAAAAAATGATTTAATTTTTCAAAATATACAAAAGTTTTGTAATTTAGTTCTAAATAGATGTGTATAATAATATATATAAATTTCAAACAAATATTTTAGGAAAAAAAAGTCTTTTTGTCCCTATACTTAGACAATGTCATACCGGAATACGAACAAATGAACCAAAGCACTAAAAGAAACTTCAGTTTTCTCTTCAAAACGATATAAATATCATTATACAGACATATCGATTTATGATAAATGTATTGATTGCAAAATAAGCTTTCTCATTGGCTGCAAACTGTCCAATTGCAAGGGTTATGAACAAAATCATATCTAAAAAACTAAAAGCATGATGAATGATTTAAAGGCAGTGGTAGAACTATGAAATCTAGAGGAATGCAATGCCGTTATTATATACTTCTCAAAACAAGTCTGTCAAAAGTTATGTGCCTTCAAAGGAACGAATTTGTGAGGGCGTTCTAGCTGATCAGCTGATTTAGACGTCTACAGTCTTACAACTATAATTATATATGTAAATATACGTTTTAGAACATATTTGTAAATGCCAACATTACAGTTTAAAACATTTATTTTCCAATGGTATCCGTTTTATTGAGATTGGATGATTTTTAGCGGGTAAAATATTCAGAACAGGTCGAGTTGTCTCAGACTCCTCTATTTAGGAGTCTACTTTCCCAGGGTTAAGGGTCTGCTAAAGTAAACGAAAAAGCAACCGGAAACGCAACCGCTTCTCACCGTATGCCCATCTAAACAGTGCAATTTCTTGAAGCTGAACGCTTTGACATTGCCTCATTTCAAACCATTTTATATAAGTCTATCTTTTGTAATTGAGTGTTGAAAACAAAACTGAATATTCTTTATAAAATTTTGGATCCGGGTTGCAAATTATTTTTCATTATTAATTTTTTATTGTGTTAGGAAAATAATTCAAACTTTGTACTTACAAAATGTCAATTACATAACAAATGAAAAGCATTTTAAAAAAACTAAATTGCAACACGGATGTGACTGTCCTTAAAATGAGACCTTGCAAACAATTTTATGATAAAAAAATAAACGAAATGTAAATGGTTTGAAATTTAACATTGCTCTTATGGGATAAAAATCCAAGATGGCCGCCACTACAGCAGACCCTTAAGGAGGAATCGGCTCCCAAAGACGGAGTATTGCTGTTCACCATCTGTTTGGAAGATATATTTTTGATTGTTTTTTTTTTACAAAAATTCACATTTACTTGAGTACCTCCAAAACCACTGACTTTCCCCAAAATTTAGACTCCAGCACTTTCAGCAAAATTTTCTGAAATATAAAAAAGCTACCAGTTGTATGATCAAAATGATGTTTTGGTACTTCCCTTTCAAACAAAACCCACTTGCATAAATATTTATTTATATGGCATCCAATTTTGAGTTAGCAAAATTCATAGTAAAATATTTGTAATGTTCTGATTATTTGAAAGTACTCTGGTTAGCGGATGCTTCTTGTCAAAAAGTATAATCAACCGAGACAGACAGATTGAATGTGATCCTATAAGGTTTTCGTTTTTACTTTTAAGGCAATGGACCCTAAACATGAATAATATAAATAAGAAAGACATAAAGTGTTCAGCAAGATAAAATTGTAGTTTGTTGCCTTATGGCACTGCACAATTAACAATAAGAGCCTTCGTTTCAAACCAACATTGCTTTAAAAATGTATTTAAAACTATAATCTATAGCCTATAGATAAAAATGTAAATTTTCTTTCATTCAAAATCTCAACTCTCCGAAAGTTCTTCACAGGTTGCTTTGAAATTTTGACACATTTGAAAAAACAACACCATTGCTAGACTAAAATCAACACAAACTGTACTAATATTTTACGGCCATAGGACCATATGGCATTAAATAATAAACAAATATGTTTTTTGTTGATACAGTAATCAGCTGTTTGCTCTAATATTTCCATTAACAGCTGATTTAAAAAATTGAAGCAATTGTTAGAATTTCTGACATTTAGGTTAGGTTTTTGTTAAACTGTAGCCTTTCTGGTTCTTTTAAACTTTATTATAACTATTGTTATAAAATATATAAATAATTTTGACATTTAACATTATTTACCATCTTAGTTTTGAGGTTATTATTAATCATACACCTTTATTATAAAGAAAACATAACATAATTATGTGTATAGAAGGTTCCAACGGGGTTGACGAGCGGATCACTCATGGATATCTCCTAGTTAATAATAAAACGATTAATGGTGGGAGATTTAGAAAAAGAAAGAGCACGCTACAGAACACGATTGTTATGTTTCAAAATATAAAAACAAAACAAAACCATGCCGTATTCTATTAAGAGCTATACAAATAAAACTACGTATGACAGGCACAACAGTTTGAGAGTTAATTAACCGCGCTGTTAAGTCGGTGCTAACCAGAAGTATTGTAAGACGGG
Organism: Philaenus spumarius; assembly: GCA_018207615.1. Lineage (NCBI taxonomy): Eukaryota > Metazoa > Arthropoda > Insecta > Hemiptera > Aphrophoridae > Philaenus > Philaenus spumarius. The sequence continues at coordinate 61,129 of JAGFPH010005998.1, forward strand.
ACGGCGCGACGTAGCGTCCTTGAAGGTGTGAGTTATTGGAAGCTTGAAAGGCGAAACAAGAATGTACCGAGACAACCTCAGTTAGACCGGATAATATATAGTCCGAGAGAGTGAGAGAGGGGGATCAGATAAATGCCGTCTATAAATACGTTCTCATTTAAACAAACGATGGCCGAGTATTTATTGGAAATTATCTTAGGTCGTGTTTCTCCGACTGAACTGGTTTCTGGAGTTCTGTTGGAAACAGAAATGGATGCAAATTAGGAACGAAGGTTGTGCTGGTGTGAAAGGAAATTTCAACGTCCTACGCTCTTACAGTCGGACTAATAATTTAACCTATTAGCGCATATGTAGTTTGGAAAAGTACCCCAAACAAGAACTTTACAAATTCTTATAACCTTACTAGCTGGCCCGATCCGGCTTTGCACGGATTGACAAATGAAAGTTAAATGTATATTAACAAAAAATATATTATATTAATCAATATATTACACTATGTATTTCCTAAGGGGATTTTTTTGTAACTTTGACCCAACAAACCTCCCGTAAAATTTCGAATCTTTTTAAACCCTTTCTTTGCGTGCACCTAGGGCCCTAGAGGAAGCTACGTACCAAATTTCATTCCAATTCGTCGGGTGGTTTTTTTTTGTAAATTTTACCATCCCAAACCTCCCGTAAAATTTCGAATTTTTTTAAAACCTTTCTTAGCGAGCACCTATGGTCCTAGGGGAAGCTACATACCAAATTTCGTTCCAATCCGTTCGGTGGTTTTGGAGAAATCGTGATTTAGTTACTTTGAGCCCCCCAAACCCCCTTTAAAAAATCGAATTTTTGGAAAACCTTTCTTAGAGAGCGCCTACGGCCCTAGAGGAAGCTACATACCAAATTCCATTACCATCCATTGAGTAGTTTTAGAGAAATCGTAATTTAGTAACAATGACCCCCTAAAATACCCTAAAAATTCGAATTTTTGAAAAATATTTCTTACTGAGCACCTATGGCCCTAGAGGAAGCTACGTACCAAATTTCGTTCCAATCCGTTAAGT
>JAGFPH010005998.1:62184-73123 GCA_018207615.1 Philaenus spumarius
AGTGGTTTTGGAGAAATCGTGATTTAGTAACTTTGATCCCCCAAATTTTTGAAACCCTTTCTTATCAGCACCTACGGCCCTAGAGGAAGCTACATACCAAATTTAATTACCATCCATTTAGTAGTTTTAGAGAAATCGTGATTTGGTAACAATGACCCCCTAAACCCCCTAAAAATTCGATTTTTTTTAAACCTTTCTTAGAGAGCTCCTATGGCCCTAGATTAAGCCCCCCTAAAATTTCGAATTTTTTCAAACCCTTTCTTAGTGAGCACCTATGGCCCTAGAGGAAGCTACATACCAAATTTCATTCCAATCCGTTCGGTAGTTTTTGAGAAATCGTGATGAGTGAGTCAGTGGGTTTTGCCTTTTATATATATAGATGAAGGAATATATAAACACTGCCTACATAATTAGAAAAACTAACTAATGCGCTTTCCTTTCAATTTCGCCGCACCCGATTAAAACCTGCCAAAGGGATAATTATTACCATCTCAAACTAGACAAAAACACTATTCAACCAATCCTTGAAATAGTTTGGAATAAGAAATCACAATGTTTTCCAACTACATAACTGTACACGAAAACAAACAAGACAATCAGGAACTATAGGAATATGTTGACAGGGAAGAGATAAGAATAAGATTGAATGGTGACGACCGGTACTGATAACGGCTTATCACAGGAGTCTTATCGTTCAATTAAGCAACGGGGGCAGAACTTTTACTTTGGTAGCATTGCGTTGCTGATAAGCGAGTTCAGAGTTTACGCGGGAGTGCGTTGATAAGAACCAGTACTGGAGGATTAGAAAACATCACATTTTACTGGTCATAACGTGGGCTGTTTCGGAGTGATGTGAAAGGTATTTTCGTAAGCAAACTCTACCATCTTATAAATCTGAAAATCAAATTAAGATGCAGTTAATTTGTTTAGGAGAAAACCACAGATACCAAAAAACCAAAGCTTGTTTACCGAAGCTTCTATGACAACGAGCTGTCGTACGCAACTTCGCCTGAATACAAAATAATAATTCGACCACGCAGATATACCGCTGACGTGAGTTTAACGAATTTCCAAAATTACGTTTGGATGTTTTAGGTATACTGTATACTAGCGAAGGCGATGACTGCCTGCGTGTACGACATATACTAGTAGAATATGTTTGCACCCCAGCCTCGACTCGAGCGTCCTTCCGTTCCCCTACAGCGGAACAACCCGTTTTGCCAAATTTTAGGGGGGGGGGGGGTTAATATACTAAATCACGATTTCTCTAAAACTACTGAACGGATTGGAATGAAATTTGATATATAGCTTCCTCTAGGGCCCTAGGTGCTCGCAAAGAAAGGGTTTAAAAAGATGCGAAATTTTAGTTGAGGTTTGTTTGGTCAAAGTTACAAAAAAATCCCCATAAGAAATACATAGTGTAATATATTTATTAATATAATATATTTTTTACATTTAATATACATTATATATACATTTAACTTTGATTTGTCTATCCGTGCAAAGCCAGATCGGGCCAGCTAGTAATTAAAATTCTTGTACGTCCGAATCATTTTTTTTTACAGGATGATTCAGGAAGAATCTGGTTAACTATCAGGACGTGTTCTACTAGTGAAAATAAAGAAAAAGTCCATATAAACATAGCTTCAGAAATGCTTCGTTTTCCAGATATCCACCATTTTGTTTTTTAACTAAATAATTAATATTAATTTTTGGCATATTTTACCCACGTACCAAAAACGTAAACTTTTTTTATGTATTTTCAAAATGGCAGCCGTTTAAATTTTTCTATGTCAAATATCTTGAAAACACTTTACAAAAAAATGTCAAAAAACAAATTTTTTAAAGACAAACATAACTTTTTTATTTTTTCTGTAACTTAAAAGATAACCGAGTAATTGGCTAAAACTAAACATATTTTATCTTGGTAGTTGCCCATAATATCTAAAATGACTCCAGAACCAAATAACTCGTCTATCCTTTAAGTTACAGAAATAATAAAAAAATCGTTGTGGTTCTCACTAAAAAAGAAATGCTTTTGTATAATTATCGGCTTTCGAGAAATTTTACATCAAACATTTTTAATGGCCTCCATTTTGAAATAATACGAAAAAGTTTTGGTTTTGTGCACATGGGTAAAAATATGTCATACCAATTATGTATACAAAATTTGCGTTTCATATATTTCCTATATCCAAAGTTATAAGTAGGCCATTTTGTAACCGAACCTATGATTGTTTGTATGAACTTTTTCTTTATTTTTACTAGTAGAACACGTCCTGAAAGTTTTTTCCCTTTCTTCCTGAATCACCGTGTATGGGCATAAATAAAATCGTGTAAGGAACACTGATAACCTTTGTTGAAAATAATAGCGATTGCTTTTGCGAAAACTATGTGTGAAGTAGTATCCGCAGTTGTGTGTGTTTTTTTTAAAACTCTTATTAAAGTTAAGAACTGTTATGTTGGCTTACAGAATAATAAATCATCGCACATTCTCGGAAAAACAGTAAACTTTTTTCATGTACGTTTCGATAACAAAGTTGCCATCATCAATGTACATAGCTGGAACCAACAATGTCAAGTTAATATTCACAAACAATTGATTCCTCAAGCAGGATCTTCTCGGATAGATCGCGCATCGCCGTCCGCCCGAGGGCAGAGTTACGGCTAGCCAATTCACTGGCTTCGATTGTGATTACCACTGGCGAACAAATAACCAGAACTCCTCCCCATAAACATCCATCTGATTGAATACAGAGCCGACTCTAAGCACAAGTACATACCCTAGGGCGACGCCATCTTGTAGACTTTCACGTCATTATTTGAATACCTGCGCGAAACTATAGAGGACATGCACAGTGGTGAGCGCGAACTAGTTTAGTTTCGGAATGCAACCGGGATTGATTGAGACATGATAACGTTGCAAGAAATGTAACGGAATGCAAACGCACGGAAGGGAATGTCGGACATTGTCTTGGGGATACATTGTGTTTGTTGGAATTTTCAAAATGAGTCAATTATCGACTATACCAGTTTATGATCAACTGTTTGCTTATTGGAATTACATGCCGTAGATGTTATGCAGTCCGTAACGTAGGCCCGATATGGACTTGAAACCTGATAAAATAATTACAACAAAAACCATTTGCTAACATCCATTCTTAAAAAATAACTTTGTTCCGTCTAACAAGTTGCGATGAAAAATTACCATGTTTGGTTACAAATTTTAACTTTATTTTCTGCGAATCTGAGTGTATCTCTGAAACCGGCTTTCTGAAAATCTGAGACTGAAAAGGCTATGCTTTATCGACTGAAAGGCATGTTGTGTCTTTTTTAAGGTATATCTTTATAATAAAAGGTACAAGTCAAGGGTTATGCCAACTATCCCCCTCCAAATGATAATTATAACGCACTCACTAATATAACCACGGCATGAATACATTATAAATTGATGTTGCAAGTACAGTATTGCCGCAAACCGCTTGAAAGGAAAATATATTTTTCATAACTTCTTCACAAAAAGTTGGATGGATTTTTGTCGGAATTCATATTTTCATGAAATTTCGAATTCACTTTAGTTTTCTGTAAAGTATCTTTAAACTGTAGTTTTGAAGTGAAACGTCTTTACACGCGGTAAGGCAAATTGTTCTGGACCAGGCGAAAAGTGAAACGCACTCTACGCGCGTGCGCAAACGTGACATTTTCTCTAACCACGGTAGCATGAGTTGGCCGGCAGTTGAGAAGAAAGAGAGAGGGACAATCATTTCTATTTTCTCGGTCGCATACGTCGTAGAAAGTCACTACACAGCTTGTACTGTGTTAATGCGTAGCATAGGGAACCGGTAGACGCTCTTGCGCATTAGCTGATCACATTTTAATATTTATTTCATTTTTGTTGAAGTATTAAGGACGAAATCAGCTGTTATATGTTTGAATCGTTGTTTATTAAATTCAATTATTTTTGTTTACTTGTTCTTAAAAAGAAATTACTTAGAACTAGGAACAACAAACTGTATCTAACTGAGTCTATGGCGTTAGGGAATTTCAACATGGTAAATGTACAGATCCAAATTTAATATTTTACTCAAAAACCTGAAATACATCTTGGAAAACAAAACAACAATTTTAAATTTAAATAAATACATTTAATCATAGCCCACCTACTTAAATCTCAAATATTTTATATTCAGGCATTTATCTATTTCATAGATTATGAATTAATGAAAATTGGCGAATAAAAGAAATATTTCATTTAATTAAGAGAGATGATTTTCTCCAATTAAACTCCGCATAATCCTCTCCTAATCCTGAAATAATAAAATCGCCAACAGCAAAATGCACAAAATCAATTGTTTCTAGAAGCTAATAAGTTTCACTACTATCGCGCGAGAGTCTCGCTCTCTTTTTATCAACTCTTTTACCTGCAATATTTTCAGAAATAGTGGAGGGAATCGGTTTTGCAACTTTCTTCGGGAATATATTAAAAACCACTAACACTAAATCTAAAATTATAATTTTGTTTCGATTAAATATAGATCCTTTTAAAAAAATAACTCGCAGAGTCTTAAATATCTATTATTTATGTACCTAATTTTGTACCTCCAAAATCCGCAGTATAATATTTCTGGATTATTGGATATACGGACGGGGATTAGCAGGCTTACCAACTATGCAAAATTGCATCGCGATACTTTTATCTGTCCTGGAGAAATTCTACTGACAGAAGAGCGATGAAAAGATCTTATAAGGTTTCTAAAAAAATATAATGTCAGCCATCGGTTCCTATTAAGATTTTAAGAAATTTTTACACGTTAATACTTGAAAAACACACAAATTTTGATCTCTCGATATATTTGTATGCGTTCATTTAAATATGTTCTGTTTCAATTTATTTTATGTCGTTGGTGGTACTGTGGTATATTATTTAAATACTAGCCGACCTGGAATTGCTTTGCTATTGTTTGATTTAATTTTAAGGGTGGTTATCCCATTTCATCCCGTTGACTTGAGTAATCGAATTGCAAATATTTTTTTACATCAATTAAGTATAACATTAAATAATTCTAGTTTTAGGCCTATAGTTTGTAGGAATTTGGTGCAACTTATTTTTATTGTACATGGGTAGCTACCGTATTTAAATCTTTTTGTTTGTAGTGAAGATATTGTATTCTCTGAAAAATCCTGGCGCTAATATGTGTAAATTGTGAAATTTTAGTAAAATTAGTTGAGTAGTTTTTGAGAATGTAGAAAACGTTAGTGGATTATTATTTAATTTTAAGGGTAGTTATTCCATTTTATCCCTTTGACTTAAGTAATCAAATTGCAAGTAGTTTTTTTATATCTTTTAGAAATAATCAACTCCTATAAAAGCGAGTGTACGTACGAGCGAATGTGGAGTAACATTTAAAGAAGAAATAATATAACTTAATAATACAACAGCTGATTTCACCCATCATCTGTAATACGCAAACAAAACCTAGCGTAAATTATACTTTGGTGTTATGTTTACAACTTCAATCAATATTATTAACTAGCCTATAATATTATTAACTTCTAAATCATTTGATCTATCGATATGAAATAAAAGGTAATTAAATAGTATATTTCATTACTAGTACCGAAAGTGGCACTTTCCGGTGCGCGCCCAAGTTTCATGTGTGAGGCGGAGCCGAACACAGGAATATCGAATTTCACGTGTGAGGCGAAGCCGAGCATGTGAAAGTGTGTTTCACGTACGAGGCGAAGCCGAGTACGGGAATAATTGGAGCAAGTGCCGGAAAATCACTTTCGGTACAAGTTATGAACGGTACTTTTCATCACGACGCAAAAATACACACAATGCTGAAGAAGAAACCTCAGTAAAATGCTAACTATTATATTTCTCAATTAACATTTTTTTATAATAACAAATTTACTATAATAAGCCTACATAACAACGTAACAATTAGAAGTTCAAGGTTATGTTTATTGTGCAGTTGGTATTGTTGGTGACATTCACTCCTTCATTTAGAAGTTTTTTCTGGAGTTTACATTGTTGAACAATAAGAACAGCTGATATAAATTGTAAGAATAAACGGCAAAGCGACGTCAGAGCGCGTAGCGGGCAAATGGAAAACTAATTGAGAGCAAGGGAAAACAAATTTAGAGCAAGGGAAAATCAGCTGATCGTTTTTCCCTTGCTCTAAATTAGAGCTTGGGAAACGATCGTTTTCGTTGCTACCAGCTGACATCGAAAGTAGCTACTTTCGGTACGGAGTGATGAAAAGATAATATCTTTTCTTTCTTTAAATATATATAATAATATAGACCTACATAAACACAAAATCTTAACAAATATTCCTACTAGTCCTTATAATTAATTGTACACATTTACCGAGTTAAAAATCCCCGTCTGCATAGTTAGGTAGGTCTAGAAAAAGTTTGTTGTTTTTTTTGTATAAATGATGCATTTCTGATGTGTATCTGTATATAATTAATAAACCTGTGTTTTTTCACGGGGATTTACTAGAATTACATAAATTTTAGCTATATCGATGTAGGAAGTTAGTTTAATTTATATTTATTGGAGAGGGGTAGCAACTCCATTTCAATCCACACAAGTAACACACACAAAAATTGTCATCAAAATTGGTCCATCCGTTTATGAGGAGTTCAGTGGCTACACACGGACAGAAGAATTATATAATATTATAAAGACTAGAATAGAAAACTTGTTGAAATCAGTAGAGTAGTTTATGAAAAAATCCAGATTTTATCATACAGTACTTGAATAGATTTTTTTGGAAATAATTAGCTGCCTTAAATACCTTTTGTGTGATAATATTATTTATTTAATATTAATAGCGTATATAAGTTAAGCAAATTAAATAGTGTCCGCTGACTCTCTACATGTATTCACTGCAAACAAAGCACGGTTTAGAAAATATACCCGAGAAACTAAAAGTCCACCAATAACAAAGGAGTAATTAACCGTCATGAAATTAAAGGAAGCTGGCAGTCATTCCATCAAGACTTGATTAAAACCGTTTGTCAGTCGTCTGCAATAATTGAATCTAATCCGCTCAGAGAGCTTTCTATGTTTGTTTAGTAAGTAATAATTGCAATCTACCTACACGGTACTTAACTTTAATCCATCCTCAACACGATGTTATTGCCACGGTCCGTATCTCCTGGCCGCTACTACGCGTTCAGAACACATCGGACGCTACTTGCGGTTTGGAACAGTCGAGCGGTCGTTGGACTTTGTTTTCAAGAAATGAACTTTCGGAGTCAAAGTCGAGAAGGGAAACTCGGGTAAATTGGACGGCTGTTTGTCAACAAACTCGATCAATTTGAAAGTTTCGGACAGGTGTGGGCGATTCGGAGTAAATCTTTTAATTTGATGGGAGGGCTGTCGGCGGTTCGCGGGAGGATATGCTGATAGAGGAAAAGAGGGCGATGTTTTCAGAACTCTTTTTAAACGTAATATTATTTTAACGGCCGACATTTTGTCTTTGAAATAAAAGACTTGTCAATTTATCAATGCATACAAAAAGGAGAAATTTTAAAAGTTTTCAGTTTTAGATACACAAATAAAGTTTTAAAAATGTTAAAAACAATAAAAGAGTTTGTTGCACTGTTTAGTGTATTTAACACTGTTTGTTTATTTGTTGTGTTTTAATAAAGAAATTTTATTATGTTATTAAGAAAGTTTTAATTACATTTTTGTTAATTTTGTTTTCTAACAAATTCTATCTTTATTGTTAAGTTTAGCCCCTTGCTGTGATTTGTTTTATGTGTGTTTATGATGTGTTGTTATTTTATGCTTTTGATTTCAGGCAATTATACCCACTTATTTTCGCAAAACAACGTTTTAAAACTTGACTGGAATATATAGTTTAAACATTTTAATACATGTAAGTCTCGAATCCTTGTATATTATTTCTCAAATGTAGTTTTTGTCGCTAAGCGATATCTCCCTTAATTCTTCATCAAAATTAATTATTCAAGCATCATTTTAAATATAAATGGTTATAAATACCTTGTTTGTCAAACAATCCTTATTTTTTGTGCGACATGTTTCGCCGTTACACAGACGGCATTATCAAGCTACACTTTACAAACACAAGACACTAACCATTAACAACATTTATCAACGCTAAAAAAGAAGAAGTTATTCTTGTACATTTGTACACGTTATATGAATTAAAACTGTCTTTAAGCAGCCACATGTTACACCAGCTGGTTCTACTACTTAAAGGATTGTTTGACAAACAAGGTCCATTTATATACAGTATAAATATAACAATCCAATAGGCTACAATGAATTCTATCATTTTAAAGCTTATGTTCCCCGCTATTGACGAAAAATAGTCAAAAAGCTTAAAAGGCATGTTTTCGTTACAAAAATGTATTTAAATAACTTGTAATATTATACTTCATATGGTTCCTAATGAAAGGCGCCATCTATTAACATTCTGTTTAACTAACATGACAGCTATTATGTATTAAATCAGGTATGTACTCCTAACTTAGCACGGAAATATTAGCATTGGTCAGCTAGTTTTACGTAGTAAGCAAGCGAAACTAATTTGAATTGTGACAATTTTATTTGTTTCAGTGATTAATAGTAAGGCATTAAAAATAAACGGTACCAGATAACTGCCACATACTTTCTCCCAGTTGAAACTTTAAAAATTCCCAAGAGTTAGGAGGTGGTTATTGAGAATTGCAAAAGTAGGAAAATGTTACCATGGAAAATATTAGATGCATGTAACACACATCCATATTATATTATTATTATGTAAACTATTCGATCGATTTCGAACAAATCTACACCAAACATGTCAATAAGGCCTGAAAAGGTTTTGAAACATTTTGAAAAACAACCCCCTTTTTGGCCATAAAACCCCCAAAAATCAGTTATTATTATTACTACCTAAACGAGAATTTTTAGAAAGATGCAGTTTTTTGCATATGGTAGGGTAAATTAAGGGCTACAAATAAGCCAAATTTTATCAAAATCGTTAGAGCCGTTTTTGAGAAATTTTGATTTTTCTCGTTTTTTGGCCATTTTTGGAGGGTAAAATCCCTTAAATATAAAAAATTTGAAAAAATGAAAATAACGCCTGGAGATATTCCAGAACGACACCTACATACCAAATTTCATCAAAATCGGACCGTTGGTAAGGTCTCCACCAGCTCTGTACACATCCTAAGAGACACACAGACAGACATCACCAAAAAACACTTTTTTGGGTTCAGGGAGCATCAAAACAAATAATTCCACTAAACAATTTTTTGGGGTTCAAGGAGCACCAAAACAGATAATTCCACTAAAAATTCAAATTCGAAAATTTGGACGAAAACAATACTTTCTCCATATACTACGTATAGGGTAGAGAAAGTAAAAAGGTAACATTTCCATTGATGTGTCCCTGAAAAGCTTGAGTAAAAGAATTAAACGATTCTTTAAGGTAAATACTACTCTTATGTAGATTAGTTGTATAACTATTTACTGAAGTTGATTGAGTATTTAATAATTTTCGACCAGAAATAGAATAACTACACTCATTTGGAATAACAATTTACATCCTACCCGAACCGTTTCACATATGAAATCGTCGAATGAAAACATTTAAATGTTTTTTTATAAAAATCCAAATATAAATACCGATTTCCGCAAATAATTTCCTAAATCAAAGGATGCACTTTTAACTGTTAATTAAAATTCGCAATGACCACGCAATGAGAAATAAATAAACCGGAAAACGAACAACACCGAACCGGAAAAACCTGGACCAGTTCATTCAAAACGAGGGAAATTAATTTCTGCACAATGATTGTTTGCGTGCACGTACTGGATCGTTATTAATCGCAGTGTTACACATAATATTTTAAAATGTGGGAAAATCAGTGCCTCGGTTGGCAACACGTTACGGGTCTCGGCGTCTTTGATTTTTTTTACCGTGCGTGCGTGTTGGAGGATGACGGCTGCATGTTTTGTAAAGTTTACTGTCTTCGACGCCGATCCCATCTTTAAAAACCGTGCGGAGATTATGCGACTGAAGGGAAAAGGTGTTAGGCCTATATTTAACCGATTTAAAAATATCTCTTTATATCTGTTTCTGTCTTTGTAAGTACATCTAAAACAAATTTGTTTGAGACTTTAGCTGCAGTAATAAAGGAAATGAGGAATGGCGTTTGAGTAACATTTTCCAAAATATTTCGAATACTACTTATCACAAAGCCATTTCGATCAATACTGCATGAAAGTATTATAAAATATTTTAAAGTGTTTTTTTTATAGATATATAGGCCTATATATATGATTTTTAATGACACCCCAAATCGTGTTCTGGGGACGATGATAATTGCTCATTTGCTACTCCCGACCATAAGGGCCACTGCAATTGCTCATTTTCCCTATGGAAATTCGATAAAAAAGATAATTACCCAATGTTTAAAACAGAGACAACATTGCATTGCAAACAGGAATGCATCAATTATCGCACTTAATTTTATACAATAACTTTGTAACATGTTCATGAAAGAAGAAACACTATATTCGTTTCTTTTATTTAAAGAAATATCCAAGGAACATGTTTCTACAGAAAACCATCACGAAAGCACAGACTTCGGACAGTTGAAGATATGTAAAAGAAAACGGATTAGAAGCCGAGCGCAGGTGATTTCATCCTCTTAGAGATGTAGCGTGCTGGCTCCCTCTCCCACAATTCTCTCTTTCTCTCCAGCGGCCCACCTTACCTCGTTAGAGTTGTTGATCGCAGAACATGATAATGACTTATGACAAGGTCTCGCTCGGCTACTCTACCCCCCCCCCCCCCCCCCCCCCCCCCCCCCCCCCCCAACACTCACGGATTAAAACAACGCTTGGGTTTATATTTTGACATCTATTTTAAACAACGATCAACTCGGTAATCTTTGAATTGATTTTTTT
>JAGFPH010005999.1:11944-26211 GCA_018207615.1 Philaenus spumarius
GAATGGCGTGCGAAGCACGCAATGCGTTGTGTATTAAAGATACTCCCAATATGCGGAATGGCGTGCGAAGCACGCAATGCATTGTGTATTAAAGATACTCATCATATATGCGGAATGGCGTGCGAAGCACGCAATGCATTGTGTATTGAAGATACTCCCAATATGCGGAATGGCGTGCGATGTATTTTGCAGCTATTTCCCAAATAGTTGGTTGAAACCCTACAACTTAATCCTATAAACCTAATTTTGGAAATTTGCTCAACTCACGTCAGCGGTTCAGCCGCGTGGTCGAATTATTTTAAATAATAGCAAACTAGGCCGAAACATATTGTATAGTCTGTGCAGCATTAATAAGTTACAGCATTTTGGAATCGTGCTTTGTATGTAGGCCTACAACTAAAAAATATTTTCTAAACTTTTTGTTTAGGAAATATTTTTGAAAACGAAAGGTTTGAGGATTTTGAAAAGAAAAGTTGTTTGCCGTTTTTAAAAAAAAAACTATATTAACTTTCAAGGAATAAAATTAAAGTGCCTGTTGGCAACTAACAAGTGAGCTGCGCTACATGAAATGTGAAATCAGCTTTCTTTCTTCCTTTCGTTGTAGATACAGTATTTGAGTTACTCAGTAGTTTAGACCGTTCAATTTAGTAAACATTATTTTAAATAAATATTTTTCCACAGCAACAACTCGAACTCTGAAGTCTGCTGGTCCGAAGCGTTCCTCAAAAAGTACAACTTCAGGGAAGCACCCCCTTCCGAGTACATTAAGAAAAAGAAAGTCCGTCCAAAGAAGATCCGAGGACCGAAAGATCAGCTGGACAGCTCCCAGTCGCAGACGGAATCGTTCTTATCCCTGGCCGAGACTTACGCTACCGACAACGATATAGAAGACGCGATGGATGATAGGGAGTCGTACGTGTCTCTGGCGAGACCGCACACGTCGATCCAGGGTGGGAGGGCGTACAGGGAGGACACGGAGTCTTTGGGAAGGCCTAGAGGAAGAAGACGAAGGGAGGATATGACTGAAGACAGATTGCAACGCGTCGAGTCTGACACTTTAGTGAAATCGTTTGATCCGCTGTAGTGTTGTTTATAGTAATACAATAAATATTATTGAGAAAGTATTATAATAAATGTGTGTTTATTAATTTGTTTGTGTTTACTTATATGTTAGCACGCCAACCCCCAATGGAACCTTCTAAAAACATACGTTATGTTTTATTTATAATAAAGTTGTAGTATTAATAATAACCTCAAAACTAAGATGGTAAATAATGTTAAATGTTCAAACCAAATTATTTCTTATATTTTATAACAGCAGTTATAGCCCAGTCGGTGTAGGTTTCAACTACCAGTAATTTGCAATACGGCTGAATTTTTTTTTATAAGTACATTAAAGTATGTAGATTAGCATAAAAAAAGTTTACCAGTCTATCGATTTCCCAAAGTCGAAAAAAAAATCGATTATCATTTTTTTCGATTATCCTAAATATTTCGAGCTGGGATGAAGATAGAGGAAAATAAAAAATACCACCGTGTAGGGGAGGTATTTTTCAACAAAAAGGGTCATATGTATTTATTTCGTCCGAGCAATGGTTTGTCTGGAAAAAATTCTATAATGCAGGTATGTATTTTGCAGCCGGGGAAATCACTAAAAGGGGACATCTTATTCATATATGAAGCGTTGGCTCATTCTAAATCGGCCGAATTTTAATATATCGAATTGAAACTTGACATAGGAGTTAAAATATATATATATTTTAAACATTTATGCTGAGTCTCAGCTTGTTATCTTGAAAATTACCAGATCTAGGAGTCGATTTCGATTATCGATTTTAGGAGTACTGGACCCACCAATTCATTTTAAACAGCTCCAGTTTAGAAACTTTTTGGAATATCAACATCAAATTTGTTTTACAAGTTGAGTACACCAGTATAAATATTCTTAGTAAGTATGAACGATTTTTAAGAACGAGGTGCTTGAAAATAGTCTTCCGTTTTACCTATCTCGTTTTAACTATAGCACTTTTGGATTCAACGACTCCATTTTCGACATTTTTGAACATATCGATTTAAAAATTGGTACAGAAGTTAAAAATACAATTGTTTGTTGCTATACTTATTTTAAAAACTATATTTAAAAAAATGACTAATCTGCAGCTGATCAGCTCAAGCGTTTTGATGAAAAATCTAAAAAGGTCTAAAATTATACTTTTTTAATTTACTTGTGCTTTTAAAAGTAAATAATGAAAAAGGTTTATACTCCTTGAACTTGTTTGAATATATATATTTAACTTGTAAAAAAACTTTCAGGTTGATATTTTGAAAATTTTCTAAACTGGAGCTGTTTAAAATGAATTGGTGGGTCTGGTACTCCTAAAATCGAGATACCCATTAATAAGTAAAGTGGCTCTAGATCGGTTAATTTTCAAGATAACAAGCTGAGACTCAGCATACATTTTTAAAACATATATTTTAACTCCTATGTCAAGTTTCAATTCGATATATTAAAATTCGGCCGATTTAGAATGAGCCAACGCTTCATATATGAATAAGATGTCCCCATTTAGTGATTTCCCCGGCTGCAAAATACATACCTGCATTATCGAATTTTTTCCAGAAAAACCATTGCTCGGACGAAATAAATACATATGTCCTTTTTTGTTGAAAAATACCTCCCCTACACGGTGGTATTTTTTATTTTCCTCTATCTTCATCCCAGCTCGAAATATTAAGAATAATCGAAAAAAAAAATGATAATCGATTTCTTTTCGACTTTGGGAAATCGATAGACTGGTAAACTTTTTTTTATGTTAATCTACATACTTTAATGTACTTATAAAAAAAAATTCAGCCGTATTGAAAATTACTGGTACTTTTGGTCTAAATTGACCTTTACCGACTGGCCTATTAATAATAGTTAAAAGAACCAGCAAAGCTCAGGTCTACACTTTAAAACCCTAACCTAAAAGCTAGAATACAAAAATAATTGCTTCAAATTTTGAAATCAGCTGTTAATGGAAATATTGAAGCAAACATCTATATTATCTGTTATTTTATTCAATTTTTTGCTATGGTAATAAATGTAAATACATGTGTCGGTTTATCATTCCAGGCCTAACCTAAGATTTTTTCCTACTAAATTTACAAATATTAAAATAAAAAAAGGTTTTTACCGAAATGAATTATAGCCATGTTACTCAAGGATAGTGTAGCTTTTTATTAGTAATACTATTTTTTCAATCGGTTCAGTAGCGCCAGAGATTACCCCCTACATACAAACAAACAAACAAACAAACTTTACCTCTTTATAATATTAGTATAGATTAACCTAACCTAAAAAATCCATTGGTTGTGGGAAATAATTAAGTGTTTCTAAATTCGCTAAGTTTGCTGCTGTGGTAATGAATTTAAATGCATTCAAGGATCCCTTAGTTCACTGTAATATAGGCCTAACCTAAAATTGTGGTCAGCTTTGATCCGAATTAGCTGTTTAATCTGTTATATGGCTGGCAGTGAAGCCCCACGATTGTCGTTATTTTTACCTTCAAAAGAAAACTTTGCAAAATTCTGTTTTACTAAGCGTCTGTGGAACATAAAAATATACGTTTAAATTTCCGTATTTTTATCTTACCTTTACAATTGTTTGCTCCACATTTTTATTCTATGCTAATAAGGAAAAATCTAATTAAGTATTACTAGCTGACCCGTGCGAATCATTCGCATTCTAACTTACTTAAATCCCACTTAATTAAAGTACACACCGTATATTTAGTATCGTATAGTGCGTATTTATTGCGAAGATAAACAACAACAAATAGGTGTATCCACAATGCTGTTTATAACCACGCTTACAATTAATTAAAAATAGCAATGTAGTGGCGTAACGGCAGCTCTCCAGCTGTGTATTGTTATCATCAGTGTTGCCAACGCCGGGAAAATATCCCTACAACTTACTTGATCTTACATCACTGTTACTTTCGGATTCCTTGTTCCTTTTTTTGTACTTCTCCGTATAATTGTATTTTGTATATTTTTCCGGTGTAGTGGTTAAGGAAACCTTTAAAATGATGCCTCATTCACGTAATTTGATGATGTATTAAGGAAGTTATGGCGTACCGACAAAAACATGGCCTTGAGAAATAATATATGTGATTGTACAGGGCGATTCAGTAAAGCGTAGCGAGCTGTGCAGATTCAGATTCTACATGCAAAAATAAGTCGAAAACGCAGTACAACACTTTTTCGATTTCGGCTTAGTTTAACCGTAATCCGCCATTTTGTTTTTTTACAAAAACTCACTGTAACTCTGGAAATAGATAAGATATCGAGTTCAAATTTGGAAAAAGCATTTTATAATGTTATGATTAACAAGTGTACAAAACGCAAAGAATTTATTTTTATAATTTTCAATATGGCGGCATCTTGAAATCCGTTAACTTTACAAAAAATGTACAAGAAACAAAATATTTTCCTTTTTTAACGAGAGACAAAATGCTTTTTTTGTAGTTTCAGTTGGTCAAAGGATAACCGAGCTATCGACAAAAAACATAATTTCTTGGTAATTGATTTTAAAATAATTAATAAATCAAAAGCCCTTGGAGATATTTTTATGAAACTTGGTATATACTTTAACTCTAAAACTATAAACATTTTCCAAAAATATCTTTGATCAGACTCATTAAATTTAAAAATGGCGGCTATTTAAAATTTTTAAAGTCTAATTCCATGAAAACCAGATACTAAACAAAATTTTACTAGACACTAAATTTGAAGAATTTTTCATTTCAAATCGAATGACACTTTAATTACTAGAATTTTGTTTTAGTAGCTGGTTTTCATGGAATTTGACTTTCAAAATTTTATCCAAGGGCTTTTATCCAAGGGGGGGGGGTTATTAATATTATTACTAATTTGAAAAAATACAAAATGGCGGATTACGGCTAAACTAAGCCGAAATCGAAAAAATGTTTTTTTTATATTTTCGACTTATTTTTGCATGCAGAATCTGAATCTGCATAGAATGCTACGCTTTACTGAATCACCCTGTATAATAAGGATTGAGCCGGTAGCGTATAGGCATAACATTAACCTCAAAACTAATAAACGGTACCAGAAACTGGCACATACTTTCTCACAAACATATTTAAATTATTAACACGTTCACTGACTGCTAAGGACGCACATGTGTGCTTGACACTGAACACTATGGGAAGCGGCCGACGCACAGTGAATCGTACGCCAACCCCCATATTGGGAGTATTTTCCATACACAATGCATTGCGTGCTTCGAACGCCAACCCCCATATTGGGAGAATTTTCAATACAAAGAGCATTGCGTGCCGCCAACCCCCGTGTTTTGAGAATTTTCAATACACAGTGCATTGCGTTCTTCGCACGCCAATTTTATACCTATGTGCTATGAACGCACATGTGCGTCAGCTTTCATATATTAGTGATTATTACAAATAAGCTAAATTTTAAGAAAATCGTTAGAGCCATTTTTTTTATACAAAAATAATAAATGAATTTTTGGGGGATTTTGGCCAAAAAAGGTATTGTTTTTCAAAAAATTTCAAAACCTTTTCTCGTGCATCTATACAGGATTAATTGACATGTTTGGTGCAAAGTTGTTCGAAATTGATCTAGCTTTGTATACATACAGATAGACATATAGACAGACATTTTGTAAAAACCACTTTTTTGGACTCGGGGGTCCCAAAACGGATATTCTCCCAAAAATCTCAACATCGATTTTTTTTGCGATCACTATACTATAATAGTAATTGGACATTGTTTAGAAGGGCAATATGCAACATTTGGTCAAATTTTGAATTGTAAGAATAAAACTATTTAACGGCAAATAAATATTGTTGGAAAAACGTTTAGTGCTGCCGACTTAAAACGGAATTTTTAAACATGTTTTCTATTTTTAAGAGATTTTTTTAAATAATGTAACTCTCAACCTACCTTTAGATTTTAAAATTCTTCGAAAACAAATGCCCTAACATGTCTTTTGGGGCACTGGGGTTTAAATTAATATTTTTTAGATCCTGAAGATGCGAACTAGTGGAGTCTGGATGCGAAACTCTGCGGCTTGAACAGATTTTTGCTCGATATAGGAACCGCGATAGTTCTAAATATTTACGCTAGCTGCCAGCACTTTCGCGATCATTGAATGCGCAAGATGATTGTATTCTCAGTTGGGATTGAATCAAGCCAGATTACAGCACCGTACAAGTAACATTTGTTTTTATTAAAATTTTGAAAAATGATGAGCAATTAGTTACAAAACAAATTTAATTCCGCATATTTATACTGTCACTTTTTCGGTGAGACGGTAGGCTATTTACCTTTATTTCTACCTCGCTGAAGCAACATCAGTACAGAATTCTTTTCGAAATAATTCATTTTAAATGCTTATAACCGCTAGATAAGTTCAAATAACAATAAATCGATTATTATAAATGTCATATTATTTTTCTTCGGTTTAGATTTACAAATTACCAGTATAATTACTTGAACAAAACTTTTCTAGACTGTGTTTTTTCAACTGTAAAGATCAAATGTAATGAAAAATTTAACTAAATATTTGATCTAGCTGTGATAATACATTTTACTTTCTCACTAAAGAAAGTACTTCCTTATAAGTAGTATAGTACTTTCTTGTACTATAGTATAAAGTATAGTGATCGCAAAAAAATCGATGTTGAGATTTTTTTGGAAATATCCGTTTTGAGACTCCCTGATTCTAAAAAAATGGTTTTTATAAAATGTCTGTCTGCATATATACAAAGCTAGAGAGAAAACTATTTGATCAATTTCGAACAAATTTGAACCAAACATGTCAATTAGGCCTGTATAGATACACGAAAAAAAAATTGAAAAACAATCCACTTTTTGGACAAACAAATCGGTTATTATTTTTTTATAAAAAAAACGACTAACGATGTTGCCTATTATATTTATTGCCTAAATGAGTATCAGATCTTTACTGAATACAACAATACTCTCATCAACTCCTCAAAAAAATGGCCGCATACAACAGATTTATACATAGTTTTGTAATAACGCTCCTTAATTCGATGAGAGTTGAACACTAAGGCACCTTGAAAGAGCCAATGTTTATAAAAGGTCTTTGATCGACGAATTAATAAACAAACATTTAAATAAAAAACTAAAAAATCTATGTTTCGACCCAATTTGACACGGTTTTTTTATAAAGTAGTAACGAATACACTCAATAATGTAAATGTAACCACAGCTTATAAAACTATAAGTAACATGAGTAATATACTCCATCCAAAAACCATCAGAAAGACTGAAACAAACACAGACGTGTATAAAATAAATTGTGTTGAGTGTGATTGTTAACAAGTAGCACCTCGATTATCCGTCGCACACGGTACTAGACGATGGTCGGATAATCAGGGGAGAAAGAATTATGCAGTTTATATGTAACTAGCTGACCCGTACGGCGTTGCCCGTGGTGGTTGGTATTTTCAGTCTTTTTAACGTAATTGTATTCTTTTTAAGTGTTCAGTCAGTGAGTGGTATTTGGCTTTTATATATATAGAACTTAAATAATAAAAGCACTAATTGTCATAATAATAAAAGATCTGAAATTATGATTTTAGTAACTTTGATCCCTCCAAACCCCTCCTAAAATTTCGAAATTTTTCATACCCTTTCTTAGTGAGCACCTATGGCCCTAGAGGAAGCTACATACCAAATTTAATTCCAATCCGTTCGGTAGTTTTGAAGAAATCGTGATTTAATAACTTTGATCCCCAAACCCCCCTAAAATTTCGAATTTTTTTAAACCCTTTCTTAGCGAGCGCCTATGGCCCTAGAGGAAGCTACATACCAAATTTAATTCAAATCTGTTCGGTAATTTTGGAGAAATCGTGATTTAGTAATTTTTACCCCCCAAACCCCCCTAAAATTTCGATTTTTTTCAAATCCTTTCTTAGTGCGCACCTATGGCCCTAGAAGAAGCTACATACCAAATTTAATTTCAATCCGTTCGGTAGTTTTTGAGAAATCGTGATGAGTGAGTCAGTGTGTGAGTGAGTGAGTGAGTGGCGTTTCGCTTTTATATATATAGATAAACGATTTATTAAATCACAAATACTCTTCTGTGGTGTAAGGACTATACAGTGTACTGTAGAAAAACCAAATACATAAAGAATGAAAACCAGTTTAAATACTTACAATGTCAAAACTACTATAAAAAATCATAAATGCAGGACAGTACTGACAGTAGGCCTACTATATATAAAGAATAACAATGTGTTTAATTTATAACAGTGAAGAACAAAAACATGTTTAAAAACTGTACAATGTTCAAACTGTACTTTAAAAAATCAGAAATGTTTTTTTGTTTCAATTTTTGAAACCTCGACTTGACTGCTGCGTGACGCCACTTCTTTGCCCACATAACGTCCATGGCTGTTGCTCCAAGTACTTTAGGGCAGTCTCGATGGCATTCTTGCTGCAGAGTGGCTAATAATTTCGTCTTCCTCTTTTTCTTCTTCATCCGACTCCTCTTCTTCAGCTCTAGTAGCTTGTTGAACGACGAGGCCAATGATCTGCAAGTTCTTCATTTGTAGCACTGGTTTAGTCCCCATCAACTAGCCATTCCTCTATGTCAGAAGGCTGGATATCACTCTGAATGGATTGCAGATCACGGAGTAATTGTGCAGTGTCTGCCTCGGTAGTGTCAAGTGATTCTGAATTAGGCTTGGACAAACCTTCTTCCATGATTTTTGAAGAGTTGTTTTCTTGATTCTTCCCAAGCTTGAGCAGCCGAGTAAATAGCATCTTTAATGTTTAGGCTTTTCATTGCTTCAAAAAGAGTACAACCCTCTTCTGTCTAACAAAGCACTGACATATTTCCTCCTGTATAGTCGTTTGAAGCACTCAATTACTCCCTGGTCCATTAGTTGTATCGATGGAGTCACATGGGGAGGCAAAAAACATAGCTTTTATGTCACCATGTGTAAGGTCAGACTCAGAAGGTTGACTTGGGGCATTGTCCAACAACAAAACGGCACGAACTGGCAGGTCTTTTGACTTAAGGTACTTTTCCACAGTTGGTACAAATTTGTCAAAAAACCATGTTTTGAACAAATTACAATCCATCCAAGCGGAGTTTTGAGCTTGATAGAAAGCTGGAAAAGCTACAATGTTTATGTTTTTAAAGGCCTAGGCTTTTTAGACTTGCCGATAACAAACAGCATTTTAAGATCACCACTAATAATGCTACATGTAGCAAAGGTCAGCCTGTTTTTGCCAGTTTTGTTCCAGAAACGTCTTTCATTTTTTGCGGAAGCATTTTTATAATTTAGGCCAAATTCATCAATGTTAAATAGTTGATCTGCTACAAGTTAATTTTCCGACAAAATATTTTCGAACTTTTCAACGAATTCTTTAGCAGCATTATCATCGGCTGAAAGCTTTTTGCCAGAAATAATAACTTGCCTATCGCCGTGATGATTTTTTCATGGCCAAAGCCAACCCTCACTTGCTGTAAACTCAGTTTCTGTACCTCCCATTTTTTTGTGCAACTGAATTGCTTTTTTTTAACGATGGGTCCTGAAAGTGGAGTCTCTTTGCGTCTTTTCTGGCAAAACCAAACCTGTACACCATCATCTAAGAGTTCGAGTTTTGGTTTTTTTAACGCTTTTCTGTGTTTTATAGAATGTTCATTTTCTACCATAATTGAATACGCTTCAAGATCTTTTCGGTTTTTCCAGTCTTTAACGGTTGTTACACCGACACCCACTTCAGACGCTAATTTATCAACTGACTCACCTTTGTCCAGTCTTTGTAGAACACTAACTTTCTGTTCAATTATGCACACAACACGTTTTTCTTCCTACTAGTAACCATTTCACTTGCAAAATTTTACTTACAGCACAATGTGACCACGACAACACATCAACAGTACAGAAAACCGGACTTCGATGAAATGAGCGTGACTCAGACGCTTGTTGTGTCAGGAAAACAAACAACAGATAACGCTGGCGCGCGCCTGGCCAGAAGCACAGATAGACGGTCGGATGACCCGGGGAGTTGGTTGAGCCGAGGTAGGATAAGAGAGGACAGTAGACAGTTTAAAGCTTTTTACAGGAACGACAACAACATAAAATTCAATTACGCTCGCTATTTAATCGAAAATAACCATGAGTATCAACTCCTATAAAAGCGAGTGTATGTCCATACGTACGTATGTATGTGGGTAAAATACAATATAACAGCTGATTTGACCCATCTTCTGTAATACTTAAACAAACCCTGTGTAGATTATAGTTTTGGGTTAAGTTTACAACTTCAATCATTAAAATTTCTTGTGAAGTTATTTTTTTTTAAATATGAGTTATAGAACTAATGTTATAATATATGTTATAATTGACCGAGCGTAAGCGAGGTCTCCGTTTTAACTCGACCGTTCGGCATTTCGTCTGTGTGTCTGTCTCACGATTACGGCCAAACGCCTTGACCGATTTTGATGATTTTTTGCACGAATGTTCCTTATTCCTAGGCCGAGCCATGTATATATATATATATATATATATATATATATATATATATGGTTTTTTCCCATTTTTCATTTTTAACCCCTTAAATAAAATAAAAATGGCGGCCGGACCGTTTCTCTCAGTGTAAGCTTTTTTTCAAAGCACGTTTGTGGCTTAACCGTAAGTCGAATTTAAAAACTAATAACATTTTGCTAAAGCAAATTAAATTTTAAACAAGATTGTATTCTTGATTTTTTTCCGTATCTCTAACGGTAAGCTCACAAAATGGCCGTAAACTTCGAATTTGTTAAAAATCGTCCAAGTTTTTGTATTTCAACCATGTTTTTATACGTTTATTCTAAACCAATTCAAAAGTGTTCCATAGCTTTTTTGTAGATAAAGGTTTAAATAATTCATATATGACAGTAAAAAAAATCATTGAAGTAAAATTAAGAAAGTTATTAGCTCAAGAAACAATCACGTTCAGTAACGAAAGGAAAATGTTTAACTTTAGGCCTACATAAAAAGTAGTAAAAATTATTGTAACTTTTTCGTAAATGTAAAAAAAATTCGTAATTTAGTTCTAAATAGAATTGTATAAAAATATTTATCAATTTCAAATTTCTTATTTTGAAAACACCAGTTTTTATGTTCCTACTACAAGACTGCTAACAAAACTAGTCCTGTTTTGAATAGTAATTTTGGAATATATCATTTGCCCAAAAATGACATATTATTATAAAAAAGTGTAGAGGATAAATCAAAGAATTGAACTGTATACCTGTAAATTATCATTGTAAATTTCATAAAAGTATTTGACTTAGCTTTACTTGAATACAAAATGAGATGAAACAAATGAAACCGCGCGGCGATAAAGGACATACAAAAAATGACCGTAGGGCACCGTGGGAAGTGTTGTACATGGGTTGACATCACTATCACGACGTCGTAACATCGTTTGTTTTCATTATTTCTAATATTGGAATATGATATGGAACTTAAGTTAACTTATGATACATTGTTAAGTTTGTGTTATTTCAGTATGTAAATATTTAATTGTATGTTGTCCCTCTATAACGCGATATTTTTAGCTATCTTACGCATTATTAACCTAAATAAAACGCAATGCCTCTAAAAGAAAATCTTTAGCAGTTAAAGCTCAAGAAAAAAAATAAAAACGAGAACTAGAAATCCCGGAATCGCGGGAATTGTAAATAATGTTTCACTGGCTAAACCTTGTGCTTACTTCCTTACTGGCACACTATTTTTAACCTAAAGCAGGCCATACACGGTCCGATTTGTAGGACGACCGAGTTGGACTGCAAGTTGGATGCGTTTCACCACTCACGATCCAACTAACCATCCAACTTACGATCCAACTTACGTTTGTAATTAACATTAACAGCTGATTTTAAACTTTGAAGCAATTATTTATTTTTCTAAATTTTAGGCTAGGTTTTTATTAAAATGTAGACCTGAGCATTGCTGGTTCTTTTAACCTTTATTAGGCCTATTTATAACTGATGTTATAATATAAAATAATTTCATTTTGGACATTTACGATCTTAGTTTTGAGGTTATTATTAATCCTACATCTATATTATAAAGAAAATATAACATAATTATGTGTATAGGAAGTTCTAACAGGTTTGGCGTGTGAAGCACGCTGGGGTATCCCTAGTAATAAATAAAAAATATACACATTGATTTACATTATTCAAAACGTTCTCAAATTTTCAACTCCATGACAAGAAATCATTCCAATTCAGTCTTATTTCCTTGTAGGCTTACATAGTAGTAGTTGTATAAAAATGTACAGCAATTACTATATGCAAATAATTAGACTAAACAATTCCCTATATTTTGTCAGTTACTTACAATCACTTATTTTTTTAAAATATATAGTAGACAACCGCTTATATTTTTTTCAGTATAGAAAACAATAACTAGCCTATATTTTCAGTATAGTAGACAATCGCCTACATTTTTCAATATACCGTAGTAGACAATCGCCAATATTTTTTCAGTTTACTAAATAATCACCTTTATTTTTTCATTATACTAAACAATCTACTATATTTTGTCAGTATACTTTCAATCGCCTACATTTTTCAGTATACTAAACAATCACCTATATTTTTAAATATAACAGACAACTGCCTAGTTTTGTTTAGTGTAGTAAACATTCACCTATGTTTTTCCATAGGTTAAGAAATTATTTTTGAACTATTGTGACTCGAAGATGCCCAAAAACATGTCAGTTTGCATAAATTGCATCACTTGTGTTCACAAACACCTATTCTCCCGATACAATTCAATAAATTCCCAAAACCCTTTATTATCCATTATTATAGAAGTAAACATGTACAAAGTATAGGGGAAAAGGGAAGATCAAACATCAACAAGGAGAAAGTTTAAAATGACAATCGGACGATCACCCCATTCACAGTCCGACTCCGTCGGAAGTTGGAAGTCGGATCATCTTGTAGTCTGGTCTGGGACTCCGATTTGTACGATTATCCAACTCGTCGTCCATCAAGCCCATTCACGCTCCTACATCGGATCCTACATCGGACATCGGACTACAAATCGGACCGTGTATGGCCTGCTTAAGCTCAAAACCACATTTGTTATTTCAACGAGTGAGGTCTACTGTTTACAGAACTACTAGTATTTGCTTTGAGGTTATAAAATATAAATACAACCTTTTACTATCAATATATTTGTTTATGCAAATTTAAAGAAGAGATACCTATTTGTTTAACTTTGGAAACATTGGTACATCTTCGTATAACATTTAAACATATTTGATTATTAATTTCTTCACTATAATATTAATAACTTCTAAATCTTTTGATCTATCAATATGAAATATAAATCAACTTAAAGGTTGTATTTTCATCTTTCTTTAAATACAATATAATAAATTATGTAAATAGAAATGTTTAACAAATAGGCCTACAGTTTTATAATCGTTATTATTTTACACATTTACCGAGTTAAAAATCCCTGTCAGCATAGTTAGGTTTTTAAAAATAGTTTGTTTTTTAAATCATTTGTTTCTGATGTGTATCTAATTAGCCTGTGATTTTTCACAGCTAGTGTTGATTTTAAAACTAATTTTACACCATTTATATAGATTAAAAAAAGGCAATTTGAGATATATAGAGCATTTAATATGAACAAACATGAACTGTTAAATTGAAAACTCAGTCAAATTCGCTGTATGACACAGTAACGAGAATCCAAGATAATGAAGTAAATAAGCAGAATTCGGTTCCATAGTCTTCCTTCAAACATCGAGGTACGCGGCCGCTAAATGTTAGTATAGTATAACGTACATGTTTTTTGTGTTTTAATGATTGAAGAACTCACATGAGTGAAGATCTGATGATGGGACATAAGCCTTGAAAGAAAAATAAAGTAGAGACCACAGACGGTGTAAGTACTTGATAACTTATTAATCATATCTTTGACTTTGATACTTATACTCAAAAATGAGTTTTAAATCTTCATGAATTCTTACTATACTAACAATACAAATAATTCGACCACGTAGCTGAACCGCTAACGTGAGTTGAGCAAATTTCCAAAATTAAATTTATAGGCCTATGTTTTAGGGTTTCAACCAACAATTTGGGAAATAGGTCTATTCACGACGGTGCTGAATAGCTGCAAAATGGTTCGCACGCCATTCCGCATATTGGGATTATCTTCAATACACAATGCATTGCGTGCTTCGCA
>JAGFPH010005999.1:29877-44312 GCA_018207615.1 Philaenus spumarius
TTCAAAAATACATTTTACACATCCACTGCGTTCAGCCTATGAATCAACACCTTTATTAAAATACGTCTGTTTTTTAACTAAAGTTATGAATATTTCACGCTAACAATATATAAATACATTTATATATAGGATACGAATACATCTAAGCGAAATTTGGCATGTGCTTCTTGTGTCCCGATGTGGTTTTATTGCTAATAGAATATAATCGGCAACAAAATGCCAACACGGAGAATAAATCATTTACACTTAATACTGAGATAAAACTTAAGACACATTTATTACACCAAACTATTTAAACAGGATTTTCCCAGTAATCAAATGGAAAAATTTTTTACTGTGTACTAATGTCTTTTTAACAAGTTTCTAATATATTCAGAAAACAACTAAAAACCAACATGGATCAAAGTTACTAAATAAATTTTATCACAAATATTATTTGGTTAAGCATTTAGAAA
This sequence comes from Philaenus spumarius, assembly GCA_018207615.1. Lineage (NCBI taxonomy): Eukaryota > Metazoa > Arthropoda > Insecta > Hemiptera > Aphrophoridae > Philaenus > Philaenus spumarius. The sequence goes on from JAGFPH010005999.1 coordinate 30,333, forward strand.
TAGTTAAATTTACGTACAATTTAAATATATTTATACTTTTATTAATATTACATGGATTTCTCTAAATATTAACATACAGAAAGAAAATTAAAATACCAGCCTATTTGTACTGTTTTAGTTTGCAAGGAAATTGTTGTTTAAGAAAATAGTAAAGATGGTGCACTCCTATATTGTAAAACAGCAAACATTTAAAATATTATTTTACCAAACTCATTTTTTTTAATCTTAAGGATGATCAAATGACAACAGATTTTTATTACTTTTTCACACAGTTTTCTATACAATACAGTAGAGCGCCGACTATCCGAAAGGCGGTCATCCGAAACGTTGGTTAACCGAAAGATTCAAAATTCACGCCACTACGACATTATACGAGCGCGAGCGTCGGTCCAGTCCGTTTCACTGTTCCATGTCCACCTAACTTCATTTGTTTTAACTGTCCATGCTGTTGTTTGTTGCGCGTTTAGCAATGTCGGTGAAACATAAACGTGTTGTGTTTAGTCTTTCTGACTAACTTAAAATTGTAGAACGATTAAAAAAAGGTGCAAGTGGATCAAGCTTGGCATTTGGTGTTGGGAATTCAACGTTAACTGACATTAAAAAGAACAGTGAATCCATCACAAAGTTTGCTTGTGTACTGGACAGTGAAGTCGGAAGCAGATGAGGAAGAAGCCTTACAATGCGCCGAGACTGCTGTTAAATGGTTGGAACAGCAAGACGAATGCGATGCGTGCAGCTGCTGTCATTGAAACTCCTATGAGACTTGGCGGCAAAAAAACCAGCCTAAAACTTACTTTTTCTTTTAGGTTAATTTTGTACTATTTTTATCTCGTTTAAGTCAGTAAACAAAAAAAAGTGTATGTACTGTATGTGCAATCCCTACTTGATACGTACAGTATGTAATATAAACTTAAACCAAAGTATTATTTCTAGTCCAATAACGTGTTTTATTTGTGTCCCACCCATCCCACTACCCTCAACAAAGAACTAGACTTTTTTCCAGAAATGTTCGATTATCTGATATATCGGTTGTTCAAAAACCTCCCTGCACCAATTGTTTCGGATAATCGGCGCTCTACTGTGGTTTCAATTTTTATGAAATCAAAAGATTAGTGAACAAATCAAACTTGGGCGCTAAACTTCATCTTTTAAGATGAGCTACATCCCCTGATATCAAAATTTTCCAACTAAACAATCGTAGTTTTTACTTGGATTTGAACCGGGGACCTTGAGATTTGTATCTATGTATGCTACCCTCTCAGCCACAAGACTGCCCTACATGGTAGTATGATATTTGAAAATGCATCATTTTTGTACAACAATACTATTCCTTTTTGAGATTCCATGCCAAAGGATACAAAAAGGAATCCTACCGCTCATCTATCCTCGTTGATTATCTTGGCCATTTTTAAAGCAATCAAAATGACATTTTACACAGCCATAAATCTTACATAACCGCATCAAGAGTCCAAAAGACAAAAGTATTTGTTTATCTTGATATTAAGGGAGGCTAAAATGAGTTGACATTTTTTCCCATATTACCTAGTCAATTTGGGTATTATTTGCAAAAGGTTATTTCAGTCATTTAAGACACTATTGCATCTTGTTTTTAATACCAGTACAGTAGAACTCCAATTATCCGGACTCCAACTATCCGGATCAGATTTGAATAAGAACATAGTCAAACGGATGCGAGACTTGGCGGGGCGGAATCGATTTAAGGTAGCAAAACAGCTGACTCTGCCTGATATGTTAAAAAAATAATGTATTTTAAAGTGATTTAGTATTGTTTGTAAATATTACGTAATGTAAACATTGTCATTGATATTGTTTTTTCATAATAAATACCGTAAATGTTCTATATTATGTGTTGTTTACGTTTTTCTCCTAAAACCGGCCTTTTTTCGAGAAAAATCCAACTATCCGGATTTTTGATTATCCGGATCGGGTCCGGTCCCAATTAATCCGGATAATTGGAGTTCTACTGTATTTAAAAAAAAAATTCTATGGATAAAAAGACAAAAAAACAAAGCCTGTGAATATCATAATTTTTATATATAGATGGCTGTTTACCTGTGTAAGCCGATTATCTTAGAAATGTTTCAAGCTATCAACATAAAATCTAGCTTATTTATAGAATTTTGTGTACAAATAATTATTCAAGAATCCAAATTGGACAAATTTGTTTTTAAATCTTGTTGTGCATAACAGGGGTAGAAGAGGTAATAACCAAGTTGATCAATCCAATTTCAAAACACCGACAGTGTAAATGCAAAATATTATTTTTAAATCGGTGAAATGTTCAATGGACATTCCAAATTGAGATACAAATAAAACTCACAATTAAACAGAATTTTGTAGTGATTAGAAAACTGCATTAATCTTATTAGTTTCAAACTGGAATCTAAAAACATAACTTTATCCGAAATTTTAAAAAAATATAGGTTATATAAACAGGAGACATTAACTGCGCCTTCTTCACCGAGCAAAGACATCATAAATTAAAACAGTACCTCTAGGCCAATCTTATATTACTAGAAGTTGAACTGATTACCAATGTGATTAAAAATAGATCCAAAGTAATATGAAGAATAAAATAACATACATAATGCAGAGTCAACTATACACAAAACACAAATTAGTTTTAACAATAACGTCAATCGTATGTTAATCTAAACCAAACGTTTAACCAGACTTCGAAGCACATACCTTAAATAATACAAACACTTAACTTTTCTTGGTTTTTGTACAAATACAGACAATCACAATTATTACAGTAACAACAATTCTTTTTTTCTCTTTCTTTTTCCATTCTTGTTGCTAGCCTACATTTACAAATAAACTACGTTGGACGCCATCAATGAGAAGTGTTTTGAAACACGGTGAGCGGAATTTATTTTTAGAACATTAACAAATTCTTGATGTTTGGAATAAATTAGTTTATAAACGATTTCACAGCAAAATGTAAACACAAATGCTTGTACACATGAACGAGAAAATTAGAACAACAAAACAAAATGCTTCAACAAAAGTTACAAATCGTGTAGCAAATTTCAAAACTATAAAATATAAATTCAGAGCTGTTGCAGAAGATTCATGTCATAATAAAACAATGATGTAACATGAACAGTTCAAGAACCAAATTAAGAAACATGTTTAAAAAAAAAGTACCAAAAGCTTCCATTTTTTCACTTTATAATTAATTGTGTAAGGCCAAAGAAGGACAAAAAGTGAACAAACACAGAAAATATCAGTGCTAGTAAGAAAATGTTAACGTAGAACAGCCCAAAACATGGCGTTTGTTCCAAAATTAAAGTGAGCAATTCTGTTATACATTTAATAAGATCTCCAAAAAGCAAATTAATTTATGTGCAACTACTTTGAACCATTTAAAATTTGTCAAACCTATAAATTTTCTTTTCAATTTTTACCAAACATTTACGTACATTCGGGTACAAAATTATCAAAGATTTGATTTACTAGGATTTCACAAATTTATTTGGCATATAAACCAAACCTGATGATATTCTGAAAAATCAAAAACAAGTGTTCACAAAAGAAATTTCTAAGTTTATACATCATTTTCGTAATTAATTTTCTTTACTAAAGTGTAAACTGCTAAACAAAAAGTGCATTATTTTCCGACTATTGATAAAACTTTTAAAAGTTTATAGGCATAATTATTTGATTTCAATAGTTGGAAACAATTATTAACATCGCCATTTCCGAACCACTGATCCCCACAGCATCCTAACGTAAATAGCCTAAAACTTGACAAATCAAACTAAAATGACACTCGAAACCTAACCTAACATCGCTAGCACACTCATTCACACGCGCAACATATTATTACAGTATTATTACTTACATTAAATTATTAAACTTAACGAGACCAACTTGTTTAATTCCAACTAATTATAATACTCCACAGCCAGAATGACACGATAAAATTAAAACTTACTTTTAAGAAATGTTAAATCTAAAATTTAAAATTATACTACACCCTGTTGTGTGCTAGATTTAGTAATACTGCGGTAAAGTGCTACGGTTAGTACTAAAGGGTTCGGTTAGTACTGTTAGTATGTACTAACGTATTAGTATGGGGACTCACTGACCTATTACATTTGTGCTAAGAATATGTTAGTAGTCGGGTGGGGAAAGATAAATAAATACAAATTGGAATAAGGTTTTTAGTTTTCAGATATGAATTTCACTAAACAAAAGAATTGTTTCCATTCAGTGTTTGAAACTCGTGCTATTTCGGCAAATAAAAACTCAAAATCCTAGTAATATTGTATGATGGTTAAAACAATTGTTAAGTCAAATTTTAAAATCATAATTTTAGTTAGATAAAACAACTTAATTCAAATAAAAAAATAATATTTTCTTTGCCGTCAAATAATACAAACAAAAAAGCACTTACACAGTACTGTATGCTTCTGAAAGCGGAAAACCCTAATTCCACAATTTTAAAAACTATTTGTACACATCACGTTCAAAACTGAATTACTTTTTGAGTTAAACCAAAATTGCATAATAATTTAGGATACTAATTTGCATCTTTAGATATTATAAATATTAAAAAAAGAGCAACGTAACTAAAGTATATTTTGCTAATGGTAATAAAAAAAAAAAAATTAAAATAAAATAATTTTGAATGCTCTTACGAACGTATTCCGGTGAGATTCGTCTTAATTATAAAAAAAAGAAGATATTTGTAGAACTTTGCTATTCCAATTGTTAAGGTACACCAATTAGACGTACCTTAATGCAAAGAAATAAATATAATTGTATTTGCATATAAACTCTACATATAATCAGTTTAAACATGAATAATCTAAATAAAAATATACAAAGTAGACCTACAACGCATCGTAAGAAAATATAAAATATTCACTAGTCACTCTATACAAATAACTTTAATTTTGGTTAAAAATTAAATGCTTCCAAATGGTTAACAAAAATAAACACATACATTTGAATTATTTTTGGCATCTAATCATTTAGAATCTTTATGGCAAATCTAACCTAAAAATCTGAATTTAAAATAATCTAACTTTTTCCACACAATTTTACAATTCTACTAAATCTGATATTGTCTTAAATATAGCGATAGTTTTATAATTCTATAAAGTATGAAAACAAATTCATATTTAAAACAATTAGAAATCAAGAAAATACAATTTACATGTCCCTAGTTTTATTTTCTGTTGCAAATTTCCGAACTTAAATACGATTAGAACAGTTTAAAAATAAAAGGAACAAGTGTGCAGCTAAATAAACATAATACAATATCTAAAAGAATTTATTAATAACCTATAAATAAAAATTTTATATCAACTTTTAATTATACTATAAAATATTTAAAACGGTAAATAAAGCATCTCGCTTGCAACCATTTTCCATGGGTAAATAAATAGTATATTAAATGAAACCATATCTGTCTACCAGTGATATGTTACTTCAGAACTGCAGCGTTTCAAAATGTTTTTGTCTTTATCGGTAGACCTGGACGACATTACAATTTCGATTCAGTCGTTTCAAAATTACATATTAGAAAATACATTCTAATAAAATAGTTTTCTTCTAAAAACAGTTTTTTTTTTTTTTATAATCAACATTTAATAGAATTTAAATGAAACAACGAACGCTGTTGATAGATTGTCTAGATAGTCTAAGATTACAAGATCAAGGAGAGATTAGGTAGGTCAATAATTTGGACCTGTTACCGTCGGTTTGTCCGAATACAACGGACCTGTCGGACTTTCCACAAGATAGTGGGTTAGTCGCGTCGGTAGGCAGCCGGCGTTTAGTTGGTAGAATTCAACGAGTTGTAACAAGTCGTAGAACTTGGTAGCTCCATCGTCTAACGAATAGAATATTCCCCCTCGTACTGGATCTGTCACCTGTAAAAAAAGTTTTTAAACTATAGTTTTGAAAACAACAACTTATCTTGATTATCGGTCAATATGATTATACTGTCTTGGACAGTACCATAGCCTACTACAGTACGTAAAAACTTTGTGAAGGATGGCCTTAAAAACAATCCAAGATCGAAGAAAAACTAACACAGTTCATAGTTCCCTTCACCAAGAAAAGGAACTTGTCTACTTTGGACAGACTCACATTGTCAATGATAGACTATAAACATCAACTAAACTTGTCAAAAGTACCTATTGAATTGAGCCTAATATGCAGGGGTTTACTGGAACGCCATTCCGGTATTGCTTTTTATTAATTTTGTTTATGTTTAGTTTTACCGTTGCACTGGACCATCCACTCCTCTTAAACACACTCATTCAACATTCGGTTCAGAATTATACGTCGACATCGCTTTTTCTCGGTAGGATGAAATGCATTTACGCAGACCGCCAATCGAGAAACCTCAAAATATCCCCACACTACTGTGCGTTGCGACTATGCGAGCCAACTACAGTAAAGTTTCCCACATTGTCCCTCAACTCGGAATCAAAATTCAAAATGGGACAACTTAGTAGTACCAGACACCCTTTTACCAGCCTCGCGGCACACCTTTGATGTTCGGCGAGCGCTGCGAACGACTACAAATAAGTGACCTATGAGTCGAGGTGGCCGAAAAGTTTAAAAACCAGCGATGTTTAAACTTTTATATTATTAACTTTTTCAGCATGATGAGGTTATTGTAATCAAAATAAGAACAAACATGACATAATTTGAACCACATTTAGTGATTAATACATATCGAATACCTCATTCAATTTCACTATTAATTAATTATTTTAAAATAGATCCCAAATGAGAGTACAACACGGAATACATACAAACAATGGCTGTACAACTGACAAACGCCGTCACAAATACAAGGTTGAAAATCGCCCAGAAAGAGGAAAATATTTCAAAGTTGGTACCTGAACACCGGCCGCACGGCGATTTAGCAGGTTGCCCGATACCAGCGACCACAGAATTAAATAGACTGGTCATGCCATAAGCCTTTACATTGTGGGAATTGAAGTTAGGTCGGCCATCTTGTGTGAGGATAGAAATGTCGAGCGGGCCTAGAGAGGAGTGAAATTTTCAGTGCTTACATTTACACCGTGGTTTCAATAGCTGAAAATGCTAGAAAATCTTTGAAATTTGACAAACTTAGTTTAATAGTGTGGGACGCTAATGGTGTGTCCACAATCTGAAAATAAAAATGTTTTGGCACTTTAAAAATCGAATAAAGTCCAACCTTCTTTATACTTTTTAATTCGTGACATCAAAAAGTTGCATTGCCAGAATTTTGTTTTGTTTTCAGGGCAGGTGCGTCATGTAAGCGAGAGAAATGTAGCTGAAAAACTACATTTTCCGAAAAGTATTTTTTGAAAAAAATTAGCTACTGTAGTTTCTATCATACAACAGTTAGAACACGAGCTTCGTTTCGCGGGTAATGTGGCAACATGTACGGGCGGCCGGCCGGCAGCTCGCGACTTGCATCCGCCCTATTGAGTGAGTATTTGACTCTAAAACTGGCTTCACTCTCGCGTTCGACTTGTCCAGTCTATTTAATTCTGTGGTCGCTGCCCGGTACATGCTACCTCTTGCTTGCGAACTGTCGAACACTAAAAAGTGATTGTGTTCTCGTGATAAGCTTGCTTGTGTTTTGCTAATTGTTTTTGTATAAGAAAAGTCATTTCTTGATATACATAAAATGTGTATAGGTTTACAGTCTTTTACAAAGGATTTTTATTTCTGATAAAGGCTATTGACTAAATAAGAGACAGTTGGCCAAGATTTGCTTAAAATAGCCTGTCTCTCAAATTTGCTATGCGCTATATACAAGTACAAAAATAGTTACATATACATGTGTAACTTTTCTTATAAAATTAAGCGTACTATCTGCACCCTTAAACTCAGCAAAGGGTTTTAAACTGCATCGTAAAATAAGGGTTTTAGAAAAGAAAATTTTTTAAAAATTCCGGAGCCCCCTTTCCGTCACTTCCGGCAGCGTTTCGGTACTGGAAAAATTACGGAGTAAACCCCTGCTAATATGGACAATTAAGCCACTAATTGGCCAGGGCTAATTAATTGGTCGGACGCCAAATAGTTTGATAGAGAAAATGCTGTCAAACTACCACACGTAAAAAACTGGCCAGTCTACACAAGACTCTCATGTTTATGCATAACTGGAGTCTTCACAGACAGCTCTGGAGGTATTCATTGGCCTACTGCCTTAAACTTCTAATTATTGTCAAAGAAGAGGCAGCCAGGCCTAACATCTTTCTCACTAAACCTCAATTGCAGAGAGGACTTGAAATAGACATACAGGGAACACACATAGAAACCATATAGGACACCGTAGGCAGAAAGTATAGGTAAATAATATTCAGCTCATCAACAAAGACCAACACTTGTCAGTTTCGATAAGAACTGTACAATCATTGCCTGTGTTTATACAGGATTGTCAAAAGGATGTGAAAATAAAAATCCTATAGCAATGCATCTTTTGCAGCACTTGACTCGGTTCTAATTTCATTCAAACTTGTATGGTGATGCCACCGGTATAATTGAGATGGATGTAAAGACACTGTGCCATTATTTGGGTATATGAGATGTTAGACTTCTTTGTCCATGGGACAGAACCAACAAGCTGCATTATTTTAACCTCACAGTAAACAACTGAACTAGAAAGGAGCAATCCTGGAAATGTCTCCAACATCCTGGCTGCAAAATAAAGGATCGAATGTACAGATAACTAAGTCTTTTATTGTACTAAATCAAGTGAAACTCAGAAGAGTTTGTAACAGGACATACTCATCAACATTATGCCTTTTTTTAAGGGAAAACCAAAATATAGACTATTGGGACACGTTATTTTTGTTTTGCAAGATGTAAGAGTAATGACACAGAAGGAACTATGGAATCCTGCTGCCAAGAATACATTAAAGTCCTGAATATTATAAGAGACACAGTTTTTTCAACGGACTTACAAACAATAAACTTTAAGTTGTTAAGCAAAGTGAACGAGATTCTCTTCCGAGGAATCCACCCAAATCAAACTTAATCCAAGATGTACCAACGTAATTGAATAATTTACTCATACAATATTTAACAAATAAATATGTAATTATATGAGACCACCAAATAAAATTAATTGAGAAATTTAATTGATTTAGATATTTTTAAGAAATTGACCGTTAAATTACAAACTACTACCATAGATCATGAATAATAAATAGATCTTGCATCCATACGGGGGCTGTGTGCCGGAAAAAAGGTTGTCGCGAAAATAGTACATGATCGTGCCGCGAGGTAGCGCTAGGGAGAAATCAATGGTAGCATTGGTGTTTCATACAGCTTCCGTCGTTTCCCCAATAGATAACGCCACTATCGTCGAGTTTCCAGTGGAACACAATATTGCATTGGATCAGAGTTCTATTAGGCCCATGTTATACGGGCAGCAAAAACGCGGCGTATTTTACGTCGCGTAGACGCCAAGCATACCGGGTAATGGACTTGCCTGTGTGCAACTTATACGAACATTTTAGCCGTCGCGTCGAGCCCTGTAAACTCAGCGACAGCGATTTTTACGCGTCCGGACCGGTAAACAGGCAGCAAAGACGCGGCAGCAATGACGCGAGTTGGTGTTATACGGTCAGCTTTGTCGCGCGCGGCAGATCTGCTTCCTGCCCCCGCCCCGCAGACACTACCCCAGCGCACTCACGTGGCAAAGTTCGCAGACTCCAGTTGTTTACCAATGTTTTTGTGACCTTCAACAAGTTTTGTGTTGATTGATTGATTTGTGTTAATACAGTAGTTATGTTTGACACAGAAAGGTTTATTTTGGAGGTCGAAAGTCGACCACCGCTGTATGATACTAAATTGAAGGAATATTCAAACAAGTTAGTTAAAGCTATCTGCTGGAATGAGGTTGTAAAAGCCATGCATGAAAACTGCAATCGGCTACTTAACACAGGGTGTGTACCCCAACGCCTCTCTTCCCTTTGGGTACCAGCAAGGTATGTTTCAAGTAAATGGTGAAAACCGATACAACCTATTCGCACTGCATCCATTTTTGGCACTGGAGCAGACTGCAACTACTGACAAGTGGAACTGACCCGCTATTCGGGTGCGTTCGGCGACCTTCGGGCACACTCGGTACCTGACGCGGCGTTTTTTCCGCTCGTATAACAGCTCCACCCACCGAACGTAGCGTCGACGACGCGGCGTTATTGACACTCATATAACAGCTCCGTTTTTTATGTCCAGCGTTAGCGTTTTATACGCTGCGTTTTTGCTGCCCGTATAACATGGGCCTTAGGTTATCCAAATACAATGCTACTTACACACTTCCTGAATTAGTTTAATCAAAAATAATATATGTTTAACTTAAAAATATCAAAATGATGAACATTTGGATAGCATGTTGAATGGATTTAGTGAGGTTATAAGTTTAACTAAATTAATGTAAAACTTGTGTGTTAACCTAACATCAAATTTTATTAAATTAACAAATATTGAGCTTGACTTGTGAGAAGATATACTTGATAGAATAAACTTTGAACACAAAATCTCACAAGTAATACGTTTATTAACTCAAACACGTTTCAATGACCAAATAGGAACTTTAAGATTAGATAGCTCATGATTGACCGAACAGCTACAGCTAGGTGCAAGTTTAGTTTAACGACGCGTACCAAAACACAACGCTAAACTTGGGAGTCCACAACCTCAACACCACCAACTACGCTGCACTCACCACTACACTACACTACGAGCTGATCAGGAGGAAGGGAATGAACGGTCTAACTCAATTCTGATACGGTTATAACTTAATTACGTCGCCCTGCCATCTTCTCTGCTGTCCTCACCTGTCGATTCGACTCCGTAAAAGAGAGATAAAAGGGCAGGAACCTGGCGATCTAGCAGTGTATCCGCCTAGCCTCGAGGAGATAATTAGGCAGGAGCCTGGCCTACGCTGCTAGTGATCACCTCTCTCTGGGAAAATTAAAGTGGTCCGGTCCCCGGTGATTTTCGACGCGTCGATCGGCGATCGTCAGGCCTTCAATAATTCAAATACGTCCGATAAAGTCTACCAACTCTAACTTACCGCAACACTACCTTCTAAGCTAAATCCTTCAGTCATTCCGTTCACCATAATTGTCAAATTCTTACTGTACTTTCTGTTTACAGGCAAATGCATCATTTCTACGCTCACGCACGACAAGGCCACATCTGAGCCTACGTCACAGTGATGCACGAGCTATAATAGTCCAACTATAACTAAGTCAAACCTCAGTTAGTTATAGTTCGACTATTGTAGCTTGTGCATCACTGCAAATGGCGACTTTGTCGTTGAAACGCATAATAAACGTATTAGGTGAGATTTTGAGTTGAAAGTTTATTCTATCAAGCATCAAATTTTATTGTTAGTATTATTTGAACACAAAATATATCATCTGTTCTAGGTAGATGTTGTTTGGATACTGTACCAATAGTTTTTCATGATTCCGTAGAACGATTTGTTATCTGGTTAGATAGCAATAATAGATAGCAAGTTTACTTTGTGTAGCGTCATATCTCTATCAAGTTATACAAATATTCTCCGACACAACGAAACTAATATTAAAAAACTTATCTACAAACAATGTAAATATATTATCTCTAAAATAAACATTATTTGTAAATATAGAATCGAATAAATCCAACTTACAGGATTGATTATCATATGAATGACCTTGCCCCCGCTTTTGAAAGTCAATACAAATTGTCCATTAGTAGTCCTACTATCACGAACGAGGAAAACACTGCAACAATCAATACTTCAAAATTAAATTAAATGTATTTAAAGTCTATCCTTAGACTTTTTTAAATCTACTGTACCACCTTTATTGCTAAAAATCAGGATCATATGCAATCTAACACTGTCTACTATCTATATCAGTGTAGATTTGATATCTCCATGTAGACTATTCATTATTCATTGGTTTTATAGTTTTTTTTTATATATATTTGAAATAGGTATACTTAATCTTTCATAAAAAATTCCAATGATTAGTTGCAACCCTTTTGTATCCCTTTCTTCAAATTTGTATTTCCCTCTTTTTTCTTTAAATGTGACACGGAAAATGAAAAGGGACTTCTTATCGGGAGAGTAAAATTTTCAGTACAGGCAAAATAAGTAGTAAGGGTAAAAAATATAGACTTTTGTTGCCCAACTTCTTATTTACAAACTAACATCAATTGTAAAATGGTTTATAGTAGAGAAATAATTGAACAATGTCATCTAAACAACAGATGTCTGGTTTGAGAAAAGGGACCTCTTGTCGTTATGGAGAAATAACATGGGTGTGACAAGAGATTCCTATTCGAAGTGACTAACATTGCTTGCAGTGTCTCAGAAAGTAGAACCTCCTGTGAAGTCTAGCGACGCATCAGTTTTTACTAATAGTAGAACATCTGATTATTTTGATACCATTCTCAACAACATGGCCCTTTTCTTTGACTGGTTAAAAATGTAATAAAAACCGGCTTAAAATCCAACAAATGACCTTTTGTAATATCACATTAATAATAATCTAGACAATATCTATTATTAAAAATCACAATGACTAAAAATTCCTGAACTATGCAAGGTTGTAGCTTACTCTGTGGTAAGTAGCTGCCAGTGGCGCACCGACGGGGATGGACAAACGGGACCTGTCCCACCCCAGAAGGTCTTTTTAGTAATGTGGATTGTATTTAAACTAATCGATCGTTGAATATGTAGTTGATATTCAATTAAAAATTACATTATTTATGATTAATTTCGTGATGTGATCACGAAAAAATAATCGTTCTTTTTTAAATAAATATGATTCTTACCCTACGCAATCATGATTTTCTTACAGTGATGTTTGAGTCTCGGCGGTCTGGTTCATGAGTGACGGTATGCGAGCGCTGATTAGTGCCGCTTTGATAATGCTGAAAACCGGGCGTTAAATTCCCAAGTTACACGGGATGTTGAAAGCGCGACGTTGGTAACGTGGGTCCCGTGTTATACACAGCGTTTTTGAAGCTTTGTCAATGTTGCGTCCTTCACTTCCAAAATGGAAACCATTCAGTCATTCTGTCTAGGTGTTTTACAAATAATAGAAACATATGAGGAATTTTGTATCAGGAGAGCTAGACGGTCAGGTACACACCCAGTGCTTTCAAATCGTGTATCAAGCTTCAGTTAATACTTACACGAGCTGTGCTTAGTCGAGCCGACCCGGTCCGTCGCGGAAATCCGTAGCAGTGGATAAATCTAACAAACCCGCACCGTTCCGACTTGTTTACGAAGTACAGTATATACGTTTTCGATACTAAAAATTTAATAATAATAATTAATAAATAAAGTAATTTATCGTATCTTGATTTTTTCACAGAATGTGTATAATAATATACTCTGTTAATACGACTTCAATCGATAATAAACAGATGATTTTCATTTCTCTTAGCAGTGGGCAACGATGAGTGCGGTGGTGGGGGACCTTCAACTACCTCCCCTACATGCGCCAGATTTTTCGCGCAGGTCGCCGTTAAATAAATCTATCTATAGTAGTTATTCTACTGTGGCCTCTCTGGTGGCTGCGCTCCATATAACTTTATTCGGCGTTGATAGCGCCCGCGTCAATGCGCTTTATCAACGCTCAATGCCCGTTTAACTTAAATTCGCCAGCGTTGATAGCGTTCATATAAAATGGCCCACGTTAGTTCCATTTACCCAATTAGTTGATGTTAAGGCGACGTTGAAAACGTGGCGCTATCAGCGCTCGTATAACGTGGCCCTAAAAGGCAGCGCGTTGGGGTGTTGGCTAGACCATCACTCAAGGTCAGTGTGGGGTGATCTTGCGGAAAGAATGTTTTGTATATATTGCACTATTGTCCGAATCAAGCCCACCACCATTCACTTTAAAAAAATATATAATTTTTCAGACTTTGTGAGATGTTGAAGAACTTTCATCCGTTTAGGATTTGTTGAATATATATTCTGACCTG
>JAGFPH010005999.1:73909-83958 GCA_018207615.1 Philaenus spumarius
TGTTTAGTCACAGTATTTTGCCGATAACAGTATGATTATAATATTTGTATAATTATAATATTTCGTCGTATTATAATTACGAGAAAGGTGGATGCTCTTTAATAATGGTCGTCAACCCCAAGCGTAGACAACCCTGACAATCGCTCTCTCTCCCTCCCTCACACTCTCTTTACCCCGGTCAAGCCCACTCGCAGCTGCACCACCGTCGTGTAGTCGTAGCCCTGCAAACCAGGTAAACCGATGGCCCTTGGCAGTTTTATTGCACCGTCGTGTTGTCGCTTTACCGGGACGACCTATAGACGACTCACTTTCTCCTCGTAATTACAGTTGGCTTGGCAACACTTCTGAGCTGTAGAACACTAAAATAGAGTGGCACTGGGTAAATGTGTCGTTCGCGCTACTACCAAACACATGAGACATTTTCGAGTTTTATATGACGGCATTGAACCGTGTTTATGAGAGTACAATAAAGACTCTCATTTACGAGGCTCATGAAAATGTAAATCCGAAAAAACCATAAAGCATTTCAGATCATAAAAATTCACGGCACGGAACTCATTATAAAATCTACAGCCCACAGCCTCAAACAAGTGGCTTCATAAACCAACATTTACACGCCTTTGATGTAATTGTATATTAATTTACAATTTAAATTTCCAAGTGGATAGATGAAATTCTAGGTCATACAAAGCAGACACTTGCCAGAGTTTTAAAACAATGACCTATAAGCCGCATCAAGCTGTGATTTACTAAATCAAAATGGCGTTCAACAAAAGAACTTAAAGGAGTGGCTGGAAGGAAGAAGTGAAAACCGGTTAGTGCAATTGTCTGTATGGAATAGAGAGAGATAGCTTGTCCAACACAAGAAAACCTGCTTTATTTCTCCATCTCGCTCGCACAAACTCTTCTTTTAATGATCGCAATTTGCTGGCCACGATCTGTAAGTTTAATTTGTTGTTTGCTTTAAGGACATCCAAGGATCGAAACTTTCCTTTTGTTTGTTCGGTTACTTCCTTTCTTGATCTGCAGATGTCGGCACGCGAGTAGGTTAAACTCACGGCCGTTTGGTTTAGTCTACGCTGTCGTTTTGGTTCCATGATCATATACTGTCCCGTAGATGTGCAGAAAATAAAACTTACGTGTATATATCGCCTGTAAGACAATTAAATTAAAATAAACTAGGCCTAACCTACAATTGTGTTGCTCAGCGGGTTATCCGATACATCTGTTTTATCTTTAATTGCATGCAGTTGGTTGCTACGGCTGAATATAGGCTGCAATATTTTTGTGGGAAATGGGTTTATATTTCCTACATACATGATTTTCCAAACGCACCAAACAATTAATGAAATTAAATTATTTTGATCACATTCGCGGATGTATGAGCTCATATCATGCGGCCTTCCGTACACAGGAAAATATAAAAAAACAAAATTTTCCCAACAAATATTTACCGTTGTTTCCATTTCTTTCTAATTGAATTAACACTTATATTTGTTTGCTAAATTATTCCACCGTTTAATAGTTGAACTGTTTACTAAATACTTATCATTTATTCCTCTTATTCCTTATTAATCAAGCTTCCTCTGTTCCCTTTCCCACTCTTTTACTCTTATCGTCAAGAACGAATTAAAAACGAGCATACTTATAACAAACTAGCTGGCCCGATCCGGCTTTGCACGGATAGACAAATCAAAGTTAAATGTATATTAACAAAAAAACAAAATATATCAATAAATATATAACACTAAGTATTTCTTATGGGGATTTTTAGCAACTTTGACCCCCCCCCAAACCCCCTTAAAATTTCGAATTTTTTAAAACCCTTCCTTAGCAAGCACATAGAGCCCTAGAGGAAGCTATATACCAAATTTCGTTCCAATCCGTTCGGTGTTTTTTTTTTATGAACTTTGACACCCCCAAACCCACCCTAAAATTTAGAATTTTTTGAAAACCTTTCTTAGTGAGCACGTATGGCCCTAGAGAAAGCTACATACCAAATTTCATTCCAATCCGTTCGGTAGTTTTGAAGAAATTGTGATTTAATAAATTTGATACCCCCAAACCCCACCCTAAAATTTCGAATTTTTTCAAACCCTTTCTTATTGAGCACCTATGGCCCTAGAGGAAGCTACATACCAAATTTCATTCCAATCCGTTTGGTAGTTTTGAAGAAATTGTGATTTAATAAATTTGATCCCAACAAACCCCACCCTAAAATTTCGAATTTTTTCAAACCCTTTCTTAGTGAGCACCTATGGCCCTAGAGCAAGCTACATAATAAATTTCATTTCAATCCGTTCGGTAGTTTTTGAGAGTTTGTACAGTTTATACAGAATGATTCAAAACTGCACGGCAACCTCTCGGGAGCTGATCAATGATCATAGGCACATACTATAGAATTACCCATAGTCTGTGTCATAGGTCTGTAAACGCTTAGTTTTCCGTCCATCGGGCATTTTGTGTTGAACATTTATAATAACTTTAGAAAGTATTAAGCTTTCGAGCAGTGGCGGCTCGTGCTTAGGTTCACTGGTTCAGTGAACCCCCAAGCAAATTGCGTTAATAAAATAATATTTTAACAACTATAAATATTTAGTTCTTGGTTTCATAAATCTAACAATATAGTGTGAAAAGTTGTTAAAATACGACAGAGAGTTACAACGCGCAGCTCTACTACATCGTTTTCAGCTGCCTGGTTCAATCGAAAGAATGAACCTCCTGGCCTAGGCGAGGGGGTACAGGGGAACAGCGGGGGAATAGCGTTTCTAGCATTGCTTTTCGCTGCACGCTAAATGCAGCGACTCCCGACTCCTTCCGAAGATAGAGGAAGCTGCAGTTCACAACTAACTTTGTTATGGTGTGTGTAGTTGGTTTGTTTACTTCTTTGATTTATAGGTTATGTCAGTTATGCATTCTATGAAGTTCATGGATTAAGTTTGTGTTAGTGTGGGCATATCTATATATTTAATTCCGTAAGCCCAAATTTGAAAATGAAATTCAGAGCGAACGGTAGGTCGTAGGAAGCTGGGAGAGGTCTCATTTTAGAGGTCAGGGCATGAAGTTTTGGGGAAAAATATTAATTTTTCTTAATTGTGTCCCAAAAGCTTATTACGGAATAAAATAAGTCCCATTTAAATAGCATGGGCATATACAGGTGTAAATCAGGTGTAACATTTAAAGAAGAAATAAATATTCGTTTAACTTAATAATATAATATAACAGCTGATTTCACCCATCAAAAACAAAACCTGCTGTAATACGCAAACAAAACCTAGCGCAGATTATACTTTGGGGTTATGTTTACAACTTCAATCAATATAAGTATTGCGAAGATAATTTTTTTCTAAATATGAGTTAAAGAACTAATGTAGCCTATGTCTTACCATTAAAATGTTTAGATAATAAACCGCTTGCACAGTGCTTTCAAATTTTAGTTTTAAACATAGCAGACATCAAAATAAATTACGCAGGTATGTAAGAATTATTGTGCGTATTATATTCACAAATTTTTAATGATAATTTAAGGTACGTTGAATCATGAGACTAACAATTTACTTAATAAAATTACTACAATATATAGGGGCAATTGCCCCTACAAGCCACTAGTTTTTATTATTGATAAATAATATTATTGCAGTTCAGTGTTGTTATTAGCGTTGTGTTAAGGAGAATGAACATCTTTACATCTTTGCTAAGGGTAAATTTTCTTCTTTACCTCTTGGGAAAAGTGTGCTATTAAAGTGTGCAGGTCACTTCATTATTATTATTAAAGTGTTACTTCATTATTTAATTTATGAGTCACTTTATGAACTAAAAACTTAATTAAACTAATGAATAAAGTAAAGGCTACTATGTAAGACAACATTGTACTCAATTTTCCATTTATAATAATTAATATGTATATGGTACTCAAATCTATCATGAAAAGTGTAACCCTATTTATCTCATTGCAAGTTCAGAAATTTGCAGGAACACCCCCCCCCCCCCCCCGGGCAACTATGGGGAATAGATTTGAACCCCCAAGGTAATAATTCACCAGCCGCCACTGCTTTCGAGTTTAATTACTGTTTGCAAACACCCTTATTCGGACTGCACAAAACGCGTGCATAAAAAGGTTCTAAACCATTTTTCATCAGGTACATTGAGAAGAGCTCAACTGCCTTCTTACCACAAATCCAGTAATGAACACCAGCAGTTCATAGATCTAAGCTAGTTTTCAAAGTACTCGACATCAAACTTATCAGCTGTTACAGCACACACAGCTGTATTGTCGCGAATTATTGCTTTGTCTCGCTAAGGGCGTGGGGCCATTAGCCTTATCCCTTCGTGTCACCCGTGATCGGAAGACCCTATCAATCATTTGATGACTACGCTGTTTAACTCGACCATTACAATAATTCTATTAAAGGCCAATACGCGACAAGAGTAACGTGGAGTCACAGCAGATGTCGTGCTTGTCGCTGAATAAAAAACAGCCCAGTTGTAATGAGTACTCTAAAGTAAAATTACAATACGTCTTCTTCCAGAACAATTCTATTGATTTGAAATAGGTAAGGTAAGGCCAAACGTTGCGAGATGTAGTCCGTCAAACAAATACACGCAGTATCTATATATATAAAAGCGAAATACCACTCACTCACTCATCACGATTTCGTCAAAAACTACCGAACAGATTTAAATGAAATTTGGTATGTAGCTTCCTCTAGGGTCATAGGTGCTCACTAAGAAAGGGTTTTAAAAAATTTGAAATTTTAGGGGAGTTTGGGGGGTAAAAATTACTAAATCACGATTTCTCCAAAATTACCGAACAGGTTGGAATGAAATTTGGTATGTAGCTTCCTCTAAGGCCATAGGCGCTCGCTAAGAAAGGGTTTAAAAAATTTCGAAATTTTAGGAGGGGTTTGGGGGGGGGATCAAAGTTACTAAAATCATAATTTCAGATCTTTTATTATTATGACAGTAGTGCTTTTATTATTTAAAATCTATGTATTAAAAGCCAAATACCACTCACTGACTGAACACTTAAAAAGAATACAATTACGTTAAAAAGACTGAAAATACCAACCACCACGGGCAACGCCGTACGGGTCAGCTAGTAGTTCTATATAGTGTAACACATACAGGGTGTCAATTAAGCCTGGGTACGGTTTAATATTTCGTATATAATGAAAATTTGAAGGTAGACGTGATTGAGGAACCTACTTATGTAAAAATACTATTTTATTACGATATCAAAAAATAAATTCCTTCATCTTGGAACCGCCATTTTGAATGTAACTTAGTTTTTTTTAAATAGGAAGGTGGTCATGTGATACATCATTTCGATGTAGAATTTCAAGAAAAAACCAACGGTGAAATTTGCGCATTTATATTTTCAACCGATTACAAATGGCGGCCAAAAAACAACGAAATTGTGTTTTCCTATTTTGCTGTACAGTTTTTGTTTTAACATTAATTGTTATTCTTTTTGGATTCAGAATTAAATAAGCTTTCAAACGATATGCCACACAACGACATTTGGGATTATTTAAAAATTTTGAGTCACAGCCATTTTTGATTTTTTCAAAATTGATTTCGAGTAGTTCAACCAAACATCGTTGTGTGGCATATCGTTTGATAGCTTATTTAATTCTGAATCCAAAAAGAATAATAATTAATATTAAAACGAAAATAGTATATCAAAATTTGGCAAAATCGGAAAACACAATTTCGTTATTTTTTGGCCGCCATTTTTAATCGGTTGAAAATATGGATTTGCAAATTTCACCGTTGGTTTTTTCTTGAAATTCTACATCGAAATGATGTATCACATGACCACGTTCCTACTTAAAAAAAACAAAGTTACATTCAAAATGGCGGATACATTTTTTTATATTTTAATAAAATAGCATTATTACATAGAGTAGGTTCCTCAATGACATCTGCCTTCAAAATTTCCTTATCGGTCCCAGACTTAATTGACACCCTGTATAAATCGAAAGTTGTATTAGAGGCAATAACAGAAATGAATTTAGCAGTCGAGGATGATATATTTAGGATGATGAGTTTAAAAAAACAAAACCCAATGTCTGTGAGCAAATGGCGTAAAGTCATGACACAGAGATGATGTACTTTTATTTTATTTTTAAGTAACCACTGTACTAAAAACAGCCTTTATCAAAACACCTATAATGATTATGACGAACTAAAAATTCGTCAATTTCAGCAATAATTATGGCGTGGATATCTGATAATCAACGACGTGTCTCCCATGCCGACCGATAGTACAAATCCACCATTACAAAAACTGTATAAAGGGTCAATTGGGATGGGTTAGAATGAATTTGGGAAAGTTGAGTAAATTATTAGTTAAAAAAGTAGCATTTCATAAACGTTCTGATGTAACGTTTCAACACACTTTAATGTTGGCTTGTGTAAAACGTATCTGAGAATCTAATTATTTGCTGCAAGTTTAGTTTTTTTTATAGGCTAGGCCTAATGGAATCTCTGGAAAATCAAATAACCCTCGAACGCGTTTTAGATATAAATTTACCGTGAGGCCGCATCAGACGTTGCTATGGCAACGGCATTTCCAATAATCTCTCTATTGTGGATTAATTTGATATATTTAGTAAAGGTATATTGATCTGTGAGCTAAAAGGATTTACCTTATCGTGCTTTATGTTCCCCTACGCGGACAGGCAAGGCAATAGTTATAAAAACAAAAATACGAGGCTGTGTACCTACCTACCAAAAACCTAAGGTCATAACAGCAAGTGAAGAAATAAAAGTAAGTGTTATTTAATCCCCCTTAATATTTTTGTTACTGAAAATAAGTTAACAAAACATTTTATATATCTTGTGTTGCACAACAGGACAAAATATTAGACATATCTGACTCTCTATGACTTTGGGGGGAGCAATGGGGGTTAAAAATTTCAAATATAAATATAGGTCATGTAATACACCATTGAAACGCCTATTAAAAGAGAAACACGATGGTGCAAGATAGATCTTGCTTCGTTTCAAAGTAATGGGCAATCAAAGTTCTGGAATATGATATTGCCATCATAGCATCAAAGCAGTTTATTAATATTATGAATAAGTAGTTTGTAGGCTACGTTATTTTCCAGAACTTTGATTGTCCGTTACTTTGAAACGAAGCAAGATACTAAGCACTAGTTTGCGCCATTCTGTTTCTGTTGTAATAAGCTTTTCAATGGTGCATTACATGAACTACCTTTATATTTGAAATTTGTATCCTCCCTCAATTCCCTCAAAATCATAAACGTTCAGATATGACAAAAAATTTTCCTGTTTTGCAACACAGGATATAACAAAGTTTTGTTAACTTATTTTAGTAACAAAAATAATAAAGGGGTTACAGGGACTTAATAAACACCCTGTAGACGGAGGTCTCACGTTAGAACCGCCAAGCCACCAATGTACATAACGATTGTAACTTATTACTTTTTGATGAAGTTAACTAACTGAAATGCAAGGGGCAATAAAAAAAAGAACACTCTTATATATTATTTCTCTAATGTGTGTTTTTTTTTTTTTTTTTTTTTTTTTTTTTTTTTTCTAATGTGTTTTTTTTTTTTTTTTTTTTTTTTTTTTTTTGTGGCAATGCCATATCTATCTTAATTCTTCATCAACATTAATGATTCAAACATGATTTTAAAGCTTATGTTCCACGTTATTGACGAAAAATAGACAAACACCTTAAAATTCATGTTTTCGTTACAAAAATTGATTAAAAAACTTTCTTATGAAAGTTCATATGGTCCCTACAGTGACTATATAGATACAGTGCGGTAAAGTGAGGTCTTGTATATATACTAGCTCACCCGTACGGCGTTGCCCGTGGTGGTTGTTATTTTCAGTCTTTTTAACGTAATTGTATGCTTTTTAAGTGTTCAGTCAGTGAGTGGTATTTGGCTTTTATATATATAGATCTTAAATAATGAAAGCACTATTGTCATAATAATAAAAGCTCTGAAATTATATTTTAGTAACTTTGATCCCCCCAAACCCCTCCTAAAATTTCGAAATGTTTCATACCCTTTCTTAGCGAGCGCCTATGGCCCCTAGAGGAAGCTACATACCAAATTTCATTCCAATCTGTTCCGTAATTTTGGAGAAATCGTGATTTAGTAATTTTTACCCCCCTAAAAATCCAATTTTTTCAAACCCTTTCTTAGTAAGCACCTATGGCCCTAGAGGAAGCTACATACCAAATTTCATTTCAATCCGTTCGGTAGTTTTTGAGAAATCGTGATGAGTGAGTGGTATTTCGCTTTTATATATATAGATCAGATTTGTAGTTTCTTTTTCTTTCCAACAATATTACGTACAACATTATGTGGCTATCCTTAGCCTCAAGTCCAATAATTTTGAGTTATTAAAGGATTTCAATGTCTTGAAATTAGAAAATGGAACACGATTGCCGTTATATGCTTCACGTCATCCTGCACCACTCTTATACACAGGTACGGCAGGAATAAACTTGTACAGTGTATTTTCAACCATAAAACATCGAATAGGTTTGGTTTAGTTGTTGTTAGTGGCCTCCGACTGCGAACAATCAACGTTAATTTGAACGTTTGTACCTTGAGTACAGAAAAAAACTCTTCCTTCATTCAGGAGTCCGCAAATGTACATTTTATTTGTTGGTGGGGGAGCGGGAACAAGTTTTTCAATTACGAGTTGTTTGAAATTAACAGATGACCGTTTAAGTTATACCAGAGGAGATCCTGCAGCCATTTGTTCGCCTCGCTCGTACATTTGAAAGCGTTATAATTTAATACAGCATACACTTAAAAAAGAACATTTGACTTATTTGTAAAAACAGGAACAGTTTTTGTATTTTTAGTAAACGATTTAGTCTTTTAAAATTTGTAAAGAGTTTTTTTTTAGAAAAATTTAGCAAAAGTAGGCTACCTAAAATTCATTATGGGCTTAGATTTACCGTCTTAAAGCCTGTGGCATATATTAATAAAAAATGTTATTTTTTGTAAACCCGTAAATAATTTTGTAAAACTTTCTTCGTAAAATAAAGTTAACTATTATTCAACTTGAATCACTCGCATTAGTTCAGGTTAAGTTGAAGTTATTGAGTTGTCTTATTAAAGCTGGTTATGTTGAGTTATTGAATCTGGTGATTGGAAATGGGAGAGCGGAATACCCGGACAGGTTAAAGGCGTTCGACCGTTTGCTACAGTTGGAACCTCCTACACGTAGTTGCGTTGGTTCAAAACTAGTTACTGACGCTAGATTTAATTTAGCTATACTAATTAATCATATTTCATAATACTATGAATTCATAAATTATGAAAACATCTAAGTGGCTGCAAGTCTGCCTCCAAACATTTCGTAAAAAATTCTCAATTTTGGTACTTAATTTAGATTTAATATTTCGACTAGCTCAATTTCGTACAAAAGGTAAGATATGTATCCAACATTGACAATTATCTTTATTTGCTTCCTGAAACGGTGCTCACAACTAATAACATTACTATAAGACTGAATCGTAACTTCGGAGGTTCCGAGTGTTTTCATCCTGCCAAAAGATGTTCGTTTTTTTGCTCATTTACAATAAGAACAGCAACTGGACCCTGTAAGGGATGGTTACGTCACGTCACAAGAACATAAACCGCTGTCAAGTCATTGTCCGCTCACACCCCCCCCCCCCCCCCCAAACGTGGTCAATCCAGTGTGAACGATAACATTCAAAACGTCAACATCTCAACTTCTACTCCCGCCTCACACCCCAGTAATAAACTAGGATTTATCTTCACTATAAAGGGGGTTGTATGACACTTGAATGAAGGGTGGGTAAGATGTAAGCTCAGGGTCGTTTTGTTGTCAAACGTGTAAGGGTTGTCTTCTGAAGGAACAAGTTTATAGAGTAGGAGTTTTAGTAGATACATTTTGCTGAATTTGTGTATTTGATGGAGAAACTATAGTAAAGTGAATACAAGAGGTTGAGCGTACGGCTAGTCTGAGCAATTCCAAAAGCAAAGAAATACCCTGCTGTCAACACTAGTTGTTCAGACTACCGCCTA
>JAGFPH010006000.1:6632-18150 GCA_018207615.1 Philaenus spumarius
AAACTGTGTAAGTGGATGTCGGATGAGGTAAATTGTATGTGGCTCGTTTTAAAGATTCGTGGTCCAATAGATAAACTATTGCGGATAAACTGTGTAAGTGGATGTCGGTTGGGGTAAATTATATGTGGCTTGTTTTAAAGATTCGTGGTCCAATATGCAAACTATTGCGGATAAGTGGATGTCGGGTGAGGTAAATTATATTTGGCTTGTTTTATATGTTCGTGGTCCAATAGGCAAATATTCTGGATAAACTAGGCATGCTAACCTATAAATCACATCCTCCACAGTACGTACATTACGATCTAATATTTAAGGAAACAAAATATACCAGACAATGAAAACAGTTAAGCTGCTGTAGTTTATGAAGTACAGATGTTATTTTATTTCTAATGTTCTAACATGGCTATACACATAATTTGAAACTGTTTATCATTTACTCAGACGGCCTTTTGGATCTTCTCTCAAGAGAATTAAGAGTACAGTTGTATGCTTTAACAGACAAAATTGTATAAAATTAGCATACATTATTAAAAATGAAAAAATTGAGTTTAACTTACGCTTTGCATCAGTGCTATTTTGTCAACTCTGTCCAAATTGTGCAGTTGGTGTGTGACCAGAATGCATGTTTTTGATTTTAAGAAACCTGTGTATAAAAAATGTAATAACAGTAATATAATATAATTTTGTAAATTAAAACTAAAATTTTATATATAAACATCGCTGTAAGGTTATAGAAATGAGTTGGCAGTTGTTCTTGAACATTAATACGGTGCGCATCTTATATGGCATGTAATGTTATGTGTCGTGATTTTTTAATAATGTATGATGGCCTCAGTAGAGTGATGATAACGCTGATGATGGAATAAAAACTCCGAAACGCGTTAGTAATGTAATACTCAAAAAAAGAAGCCACTTGACGGAATGTGGATAAAAGTTAACTTATTGTTATTTAAAACATATATACACAAATACTGTAGTAATAACATACAAAAATTTTATTTTCAAACACTTTTTCAACTTATTATGTTCTCTCAAACAGAAATAGTTACAGGTATTATTTTATTATAAATATTTTGTTTTAAATTGCACTTAAGTATTCAAATTATTTATTTTTGTAGTTAAATTAATCTATTCCCGTTTTGAAATGTTATTACTGAATTTTTCCCACAGGCAGGAGTTAATCAAACACTGCTTGCAAAGACTTGGCAACACTGTTTCCTACGGATTGGTCCCTTCAAGGTTACTACGTATACAAGCTCCTCCCTCAACAGCAAAGATATATGAGCTATATAAAAGTTATGAATCGAGTAATTTAAGATTTTAAACAAATTTCAATAGAAAAGATAAGCTATTGCAGTGACACTTAAAAGGTCAGGAGTGGTCAATTATCACCGATCATGGTCCCCGGAACACGTTCTGGGACATTAAAAATGGTACAAATATAAGTATTTGCACACTAACAGCCGCATTGATCCTTTAAGTCGCTTTTTGGAAGTTTTGTATAAAAAATAAATATAAGAGATATTGCACATTTTTTACATGACCTTACAGCACGTCTGTTTCCCCATAAATCGATCAAAACATGAAATACTATAAAAGTACCCGGTTAAAATCCACGTGTGGGATTTTACCGTGATGCTAACTTCTGATGTGTAAACTCGCAAACGAAGTTTTCTGCTGCGAGCGGAACGAAGCAGCGCATCACCCAGAACTGGGAGAATAAGTTAACCGCTAAGGTGCAAACAAATGCTACTAATATATTTCGCACCCATAGGCAGCTATTTAGCACCTTCGTGAGTAGACCAATTCCCCAAATACTTGTTTGGGTGATAGGATTGTACGTTAACTTGTGTACGAGTATTCAATTATAATACGTGTGCAAGATATTTTTCCGTGAATCATTTTAGATAGTCTCAGAGATAACAACGAGGAACATATTTCTACAAGTTTGAATTTCACTTACCCATAATGCATTGCTCAAACAGATGTTTCCCTACATGTGTATCCACAGCTGATAGAGGATCGTCCAGTAAATAAATGTCTGCTTGTTTGTATACAGCCCTGTAAAATAAATATCGTAAATTAAATAACCACGTTAGCTTGAGAAAAAACTTGGCAGATCACGACTTCTCCTCAGACCTCCCAGATTTTTTAGTGCAATACTGTAAGAACCTTTATTTGTTGTATTAATGTGTGTTTGTAAAAGCAAAAATGTTTAATTTAATAAGGAAAAATGTATATATAGAACTTCTGTTCAATTTACTTTGTTTGTTGATGAGCTCGGGCAGGAATGCGCGTTATCAACTTAGATGATAGTGTTTCTGTAGAGTGTTTGGGTTTATCATAATGTTCTAATCGTAATGTTCTTAGATTTTGAAGTAGTTTAAGTTAAAAGTGTAAGGTGTATGTTTCTCATATATGTAATTTTGAAGGCCATAAAGTGATTTAAATAGTAAGACTGGTCTGGTGGAATGTATTAAGATTTGGAAGGACTCGTTTGGTTACTGGATTTCTTCATTCGAGAGTAAAGAGATTTGTATTTAACTTTTTTTACATACCAAACAGGTTTTTAACCTCGAGACGATTAGATATTGCTTTCTATATTTAAGTCTTTTGTGTATGTTCAAATGTAAAATTATTGTCAGAAGCAATAAAAATCATTATCATTTTCAACCTCTTTGAATAACAATAAACATAGAATTGATTCGTTTGATTTATATATCTTTACTAGAGGGATCCCCCTTTTGTGTTTTTAGACTCAGTTTAATGTATACTTTCAGAATTTGATAAAATCTCACTTTATATTGTTTCTGTTATTCCGCACAATTATTAAACAAAGAATTAGTGATACATTTAGAAATCTAGACAATCACAAAGAGCAAAGCATACCTTCAGCCAGCAAAAGTACTCTTACTTTTTTAATAATCTCTCAGAATTAGTCTGAAAAACTACGATGAAACATGCCCAGCTTTAACTAGGCTACAATGATAAACCCAGTAAAGATTAATCAAAATCAGATAACTGTTTCATTAATTAAATCATCACAAACAAACTTTTATTATAGACTTTATGAAACTCGCCTTGCTAAATTAATCCTCGCCTTCTGTCCCCCGCTCAAGGACACGCCCCTTTCTCCAACAATAGTTTTATCTCCGAACATCAGCTGTTTGAAATCCCTCCACAATGCGCACACTTCTATAACCTTTCTGTATCTCTTCTTTTCGTAAGGCGCGCCGAATAAAATGTTTTGTCTTACACTACCAGCAAACAGCCAAGGCTCTTGTGAGGCGTATGATATCTTACCAGATACTGAAACATTTCCTTTAGTTAAAGGTAACTCTCCGAGGATAGCTTGTAGTAATGATGTCTGAAACAATAGATGAAACGAAATAAATAAACGAGTAATTTGGTAATAATTACAATAAAGTAATATTTGATAGAATAAAACTTGAATATAGGATATCTCAACTAATACATTTATTAACCCAAACGCTTTTCAATGACAAGGCTGTTGCAATCTTCAGTGATGTAGCTAAAATAACCAAACTATGACTCAAAGCTCATTGAAGATGGTGACTTTGTTATTGAAACTCACTTGAGTTAATAAACTTATTATTTTAGCTGTGAGATTCTGTGTTCAAGTTTCATTTCATCAAGTATATCTTGTCAAAAGTCAAGCTCAATATTTACTTATTAAAGTAGTAATAATAATATTCTTATGTTTGTTTATTAATTAAAAACTATTGTCCTTAGACGTATTTTAAGGGAAAAATGCCTCCCTAAATACATTTTTTTTAGTTGACTAGAAAATGCTCCTTTCTCTTTTTTTTTAATGGTATATAACACAATATAGGCAGAACTTTCCTTTTTTTATTACTTACTCGTTTTAATATAAGAAGTTTGTGAAATTCATTACCGGGCAATAAGCCGATGAACAAACCAAAGGATCACATGACTTATGATGTTTGAATTGTAGTAATTATTTTCATATTGCCTTGTGTTATGTCATAGATAACTCTTTGTTTGAAAAATTCCTTGATAAATTGAATACTAGCTATAAAACCTATATTCAGAGATCAGTCCCAAAATGATTTGTTAGCTAAATACTTGCAAAGAAAGATGCAAAACCCAAACGAAAGTTTCAATCATGTTATATTGTCTCGAATACCTAAAACTGTATTGGTTGGTTACAAAACATTGAAGTTAGGTGCATTAGATGCTCAGTTAACTTTCAATGGTGGAGCAAAAGGAAGAGCTCAAATTTATTAGTTGAGGTAGACAAAAACACTTGGAGAGGGATGAAAATAAAAATATATTGATAGTGTTGGGGAGCTGAAAAAGCTGCAAAACCTATAGTAAGGAGACAGCTAAAAAATATGAAATAAAGATGAGCAGGAAAAGGAGAGTCATCAGTTTGTGCGAAAGGTTTTTAAAAGAAAGATTTTCATTATTTTACCTTCAATGAGATTTCCCCAAAACTACTTTTTTAATTAGGCTACATGCACCTATTATAACTCGGCTTGGAGTTGTCTTAGGGAGCTGAAATTTATATAGACTTGGCTGTACACTACAATCAAGAGTTGGTAGCAGAATCAAGAAATTATCTTGTGTATTTTTTGTTAGGTAAAATTTACTTAAAAATGAAATATTTTTCAAAATATTTAAATTTGTGTGAAAAGCTACGGGACCTTCTTTCTTATGTCTAGAAACCAGTACAAAAATTTGAAAGTAATATGTTGGCTGTTGTTTTTATCGGCTTATTAAATATTTAATGTGACCCATTTAAATGGAATTTTTCATATGGAGGCATTCTTCCTTTTTAAGTAATATTTTCCATGGTTATTAGTAGTATGGACATATTTCCGGAGGTACTACATAGCAAATTTGACGAGTGAAAATGTTCGACAACTTTTCTTAATACAAAATTTTACTAGGTAAAAATTGATTATAATAAAGTACAATACCTTTTATTTTAACATCAGTTAACCTCTTTTGTAAAACTTTTGACGCGTTTCGAAATATTTTTATCTCATCTTCAGAAAATCTCTCTACTCATGGAGGTCCTCAAAATGTTAATTACACAGACACAAACAAATAACACACAACACATTTAAAAAAAACACAGTATGTAGATGCGCATCCTACGACTCCCGGATATCGACTGGGTATCCGTTATCAATCAGCACACAAAAAACTACAATATGCCGCGGGCATTCTGAATTGTTATCACTGCATCATACAGTGTATTTGAATCAAAGTTCAGTTGGTTGTTTAGTAATCTTTTTCTGTGTTCATTATTTGAGTTTAATATTTTAAAAGCCTTGTAGATTTCAAATTTATTATTTTAAACACGTTTTTTGGGAGTTTTAAAACAACAATTTATATATTTTAGATCACACATGAAAGTGTAAAGCCTTCTAAAAGGAATTTCCCTAATTATTTATAAATAAATATAACCCAAACTCTAGAATACAAGTGCACTTTTCATCTATCTCGCGGCTAGAGATTCAAGCCGGCTGTGGTGCTACTAGCAAACCTTGTCTCGCTTTTACTCCTTCTCTTTGTATTGGATGGTGCCAGAGTAGCGGAACGGTAAGTAAGCGATTGACAGATGCTGAGATTTATGTTTTCGGTGCAGCATTGTTCCCCTCTCGCTTCTCCCCATGCCACCACAAGTTCACTGACTGTACTCGGACAAAATCACACTGCATACTCGGAGTTTCACCCAGAATGGAGAAGAGTCTTAAGATTACATCACAAATCTAAATCTTAATACTGATCGCATTAAATTCTACTTTTAAGTTCCAAAAATCGACTAATTAATCTGATTGATCTGTTAACCAAAGAAAATATATGGTTTATAATTTCAAGAATTTACAGTTTATTTTTCCATAGCCTATGGTATTTTATGTAGGCACACAATGTGTGGAAAACAAACTATCAGTCAAAATAATCAAAATTGAGTTGGTCGTTTAACCTTTGTTAAACACTGTTGCTTACTACTGTATATTGGAGGTGCCACTCACCTTTCCAGCTCCCACACATCCAACGACTCCTACCAACTCTCCATTCCTTATATCCAATGATACATCATTCAATGTATTATCATTTAACTCTGGTGACCACTTTGCTGTAGCATGTGAAATACAAATAGCTTCATCGATTTGAGGAGTGACTGTTTGTATGAATCCTAAATTGTATTCTCCTTTACCATTCACTTCTAATGCTGAAAGTTTATTCTCTTCTGTGCTCGGCTTCAGATCGCACTCTTCAAACATAAGGAAATCCTATAGTATATAACATTTATTAATTTTCGAATTTATTAAAGGACATAAATTTGGTTGGAAGAACAACCTATTAGTTTTTCATTCTGATATATATCATTGAAGTGCCTAAGAATATAAGAAGTACATACATTTGGGTACAAAAATAACCTATTAATTTTTAAGTTTGATATATTGCATTAAACTGCCTAAGAACATAAGAAAGTATATACCTTTGGGTAGAAGGACAACATTTTAATTTTTAATATTGATATATAGAATTGAACTGCTTAAGAACATAAGAAGGTACATCAATATCGGTAGAATGGAAAAATATTAGTTTTTAAGATCGATATATATGGTTTTTGATTGATCTGCATGAATATTGGTCTATATATATAAGTACAATTTCTTAACAAGTTTAAATGTTTCAAACTAAGTACAGTATTTTTACTCTATTTTTTTTAAATATGTTGTATGCACGAGAGTATGTATATTTTTCCTGCTCATAATCTCCCGAACAAAAAATTAGAGAGATGGGGTGTCAATCAATATGATCAAAATAATTTCACCAAATTCGGTCCAGCAGTTTTTTTAAATTTTAATCTTTTCATTGCAATATGATCAGCACAGACTAAATACCACGAAACAGCTAAATAATACAAAATCATATCATATATTTTATACATAATGATTTGCCTCCTGAAATCATTATCAAATGAAAATCATATCAACTTCGTTGGAGTGTCAATCAAAATGTGTTAACATCAATTTGATCAAAAAGAAATTTCATAAAATTTGGTCCAGTAATTTTTTTGCAGCGCATTATCATTAGCACAAAATAAATACCATGAAACAGCAGAGATTGCAATACATTCTATTTATAGGTAAGTTATTAATAATACTATCGTAATTATTAAATTAATTTGATGAAAGAGTAAAAGTACTGTAGTTTTTTATATAAACTCATATTTAGGCATTTTTGATGAGTATTACTATAGAAAATAACTATTAAAAAAAATAACACTTCTATCAGCTGATTTAGTTTAGGCGTTAAAATTCCAAACAATTTTAGGTTAGACCCAGCCTCGACCAAACAATTGCGTCCTATCAACAATTAACAAGTTATTCAGCGGTTCTAATAACCAACCAAAACTGCTTTAATTTACGTCCTGATTATTTTTTCTCATGCTGTAGAGACAGGTTTATTAGTAAATATTGTTAATAGTAGTTTAATAATTTGTGTAGTTGGCCTCAAAATCACAAACATATTAATAATAACTTGTAAAATAAATAACAGCTGACAACAGACATAGCAATAATGAGTAAATTTCTAAAATTTTTATTCATAGCATCTTTTACCATAATCTTATTCTTAAAGTACACCCTAGTCAATCTTATTATTTTTCTTACAGGCATTTACTTATAAGCATTTACTTCTTAGTTTTTATTCCTTTAACAAACCCTTCTCCTTCTTAGGCTTTACAACTTTTAACAAACCCCAAGTCTTACAATTTGAGAAACGCTGCCTTAACGAATAAAAAATATGTATTAGAAGAGGTTCTTCTGTTGCAAAATAGTTTGAATTCCAATAGAAACCAAATGTTTCACACTGGTATTTTGTTACATATTACCGTACAAAACAAGAATAAGTAAAATTTTGTATTTTGAAAATTTCCCGTTGAGTAGAAAACATTGGAACAATATTCAAATAAAACATTTTGTTTGTAATGTAAAACTAATAAAATGTAGCATGCACTTGATTAAAACAAAATCGATTGCCAGAGTTTATGAAATTTAATATTTACCTGCAGCCTCTTGATTGAGACCAAAGCTTCAGCGCCCCTAGTGATTGCTTTTGGCATGAAAGTTGATAAAGTATGTTGCAATACGTGGTAGTAGGATGTTACAATAAACACCTGAGAAATAATAAATAAATAGGCTTATAGAGGTTGACTGTAAAATCATAAACTTATTGAATAAAACTTGAACACAAATTCTCACAAATAATGGAGATTCTCACATTATAATAAAATTTAAAGTTGTATTCTTCTATCTTAATAAATCATACAAAGGCAAAGACAATAATAACAATAAATATATATAATAAATTTAAGCGTGGCTTGTTGTGCGTGTCGCTATACTCCGTAACCCAACCTCTTAGCCCCAGGGTATAGTAACCCTCCATGAAGAAGGTTTCCGTTTGGAACTGCTAAGCGTTGGGTTCGAAGATGTGGATGTCGAAAGAAAGGATCACAAGAATGGACTTCTTATGGGAAGTCGGTAAGCAGTTAGAATAGAGTTCCGAAGTGGCCGAGACTGGCCAGAGTGTTCCTAAACGTTCAAGAAGCTTCCAGTTCGACCCCAGAATATTCCAGACAGAATGTTCAAAAATGTTATACAATGTTGAGGAATGTTATAAAGTGTGCTAGACCATTAAAGGATCCTCCTGTTCCTGATTGTTGTTCTGGAAACCGGAAACGGGAGTTGGAGCTAGATACATAAAACATGGCGTATATAACTCTTAAGTCATACCGTATATGAGAGAAAAACATTTGATTATTTCCTTCTAAGGTGTAAAATATTGTTAGTAGAAAATATTTGAGGTAAAATGTACTCAATAGACGAGAAATGTATCTCAAACTGAAATTGTGGGTTTTGCGCTTACTGGCTCACAGCTGATCACGTATGTAAACCTAAATTGGAACATAGATTGATTCGGACAAAACTCACTATACGTTTTTTGGGCCATTGAACTCTCAATATTAACTCCATAATTTCTTTCATCCATTTATTCATATCAGCGAGCGAAGCCGTGGGTACTAGTAAAAATAAAACCCCAAAAAATAGTTTAGGTTTTGAATTTAGGATAATAGTCTTAGGTTAGTTTATGATAATATGTTCCCTATTAACTATCCAAGTACATCACTAGAGCACTATCTGCTCTGGCTTTTGCCCTTTTACAGTAATTATTACTCAAACTTAGAGTAAATGAGTATTACATTTAGAAACCAAAAGTTTAAATTGAACCAATCAGTAAATTTTCTAGGTATCATTATTGATCAACATTTAAATTTGAATGTATGAAACAGAAATCTTTAAATAAAAATTGAATTTACTTACATTTATTTTGAAAGTACTTGGTCAAATTTCGGACTTTGATTTAATGAAGGCTGTTTATTGTGGCTTTTTTCCCTTAAGTTCAAGTATGGTCTAACCCTCTGAGGATTTTCATTGCATGATCATTCAGTTTTTTGTAAGGCTTATTGAACGTTCAAAGGCCGGACTTTGTCTATATTACTTAAGGAAAAACTTAAGTTTACAACATTGTAATAATATTTTGTTCGCAACAATTAAATATAAAAAAATTTGAACTTTGACATTTATAGGATAAAAAACTGTACGTACCTTCTGTGCATTAATCGTATGATCTGTCCACACATAAGCAAGCATACTGACGAAAATGGCTATTCGTATATGAAATATATTAAAAGAAGATAAAATCCCTCTAATGTAGGCGGTTTTTCTGATTTCATTTATTTCTTTTCTGTAAACACAAGTACATTATTATTCAATCAGGAATGTATATCATCGTGGATTTATCAAACTTTATTCAGCAGCTTGAATGCAAATGATAGATGAATTATATAAAGTAAAATAGATGAGATTGCAGATGCTTTAGGACTGACACTTAAATTTTGTATAGTTATCTGAAAGCTGCTGAACTTTTGTTCTTAACACATGTCAGTTTAATTTTACCCATTTTACAGTTATACATGTTTACAAAAAGATAATGAGTTTGAAGACTATTGCAAGCTTAGATATTTATGGTGTTAACTTTAAAATAGTTAGGTTTTAATACATTTTTATTAGTGAGCCTCTTATATGTCTATTTAACATTTATTTTAGTAAATGTATTTTCTTTTGTGCTTTGAACGAAAGTAAACTGTATTAAGAAAGGGATAAATCAGAATGTAAGAACTATAGGCCTATAGACTATGTATAACATTTGTGGGTAAGTCACTTAAATTTGTTCTGAAATCAATTTGTAACTTTACCTT
Organism: Philaenus spumarius; assembly: GCA_018207615.1. Taxonomy (NCBI): domain Eukaryota; kingdom Metazoa; phylum Arthropoda; class Insecta; order Hemiptera; family Aphrophoridae; genus Philaenus; species Philaenus spumarius. Next base: position 16,957 of record JAGFPH010006000.1, read on the forward strand.
GAAAATAATCACTTCTTTCCAATAACGTAATCTGCATTCCAATTTTACTTACTCGAGAGCGGTGGGAGTGGCTTCGAGGGTATTGCAGTCTCATAGATCAATGATGTGTAGAATATACGACATGACTAGAGCATTTGACACTATATGACATGGTATTTTAGTAAGTTAACATTTGATCGGTTTAGTTTAGGGGCTTCTCAATTCGAAGATCTTATCTTAGGGGGAGATTCCAATGTATCAGTTTTAATTTAAACTCTCCCAATTTAAATGTGTCAATTATGATTGATATTAAAGCAGCTTAGATGGCTCCCTGGTGCCCTTATGTCTATACCAATAATTTGGCTGTATTTCTTGTTGATACTTCTGATGCTTAGTTATGTAAGATTAGTAAAGACTGATAATAACATCAGCAATAGCTTATACATCAGCAAATAAAAGACATGATCTTACAGTTAAAAATATAAACTAAGAAAATCTAATAATGAACTTTAGATGAACTTATAAAACTCTAATATAAACTCTTTATAATTAGTTGTATGCATTTTTATTATGTTTGTTGTTTCGCTTTTGTCTGTGTTATTTAGTCTACTTTCAATAGTGTTTTTGTATATCAGTATATTTAAATTTTTGTAGGCCTATTGTATTTCTGTTTTAATCAATTGTATTTTTGTTTTAGTTATATTGAAGTTGTACAGTAAATATTAATCTTAGCCAAAATAAAATAAAATTGTTGATTTTATGATTATTTGGAATCGTTAATTACAATATATTAAAAAGAATGTTTGTTTTAATTCAAAAGTTATATCATTTTTATTTAATTAAAACGTAACGAACAAAATAAAAACAAACAAATCAACATTCAACCATTCAAAAACCAAATATAAATAAAACAAACCCTAAACACAAGCTTCAAAATTTACAAACAAATATAGAATCAATCACTCAAATAAACAAGCTTCCAAAAAAAAAAAAAAAAAAAAAAAACACACACACACATTAAATAAACACAAAAACAAACACATATGAATAAACTTTCTTACAAAAACAATAAACATACAAACAAACATAAAAGAAACAAATAAGCAATAAAATTGCGCTGACATAAAAACAAACAAATTTTTTTATAATGTAGTCATAATCATTCAAAACTTACCTTCTCGCCTCTGACACTAAGTTTCCAAAAGGTTTTTCCCA
>JAGFPH010006000.1:18250-48626 GCA_018207615.1 Philaenus spumarius
AACCTAGAATTTTGCTCCGAGCCATAGTTAATTGCTAACATTGAGACACAATAAACTACGATGTCTTTTTTGTCCCTTACATTTAAAGCTTGATTAGTTTGTATCTATTCTATACGGGAATCCACCAGGATTTCTAAATCTTTTCTCAAAGACGTACAGTATTACTGATGTTAATTTTCAAATATGACCATTGATGGCTTTTTTTCAGAGACTGCAGGCTTTGCTGAAGAAGTCTACCATGATTTTCATTCGTAGTGACCAATTTTGGTCGGCCTACTCACTTTATGCAGAGTCAAAACACCACTTGCCTCAAACTATGAGCAAAAATAATGTTCTACGATAAAAACTTTCTCTGGGGTGATAAGAATCATTTCAGCGTTAACTAACCTAAAACAAGAAAGTTATTACTGTTATTATAAGCAACGTGCTAGGCAATAATCAACAATGTAATCATCTGATCTAAAAACCAACCACAGCTGCTTTAATTTCAGTACTTTTTATTTTGGTGCATAACATATTTAGGAACACAATCCTCATAACTATTTATTCTTAGAAAATAATCATACTTCCTCTTTCTCAGGGCAGTATTTTAGCATCAGGAAAATATAATGAACTTAGTTCTTCAGCTAAAGATTTCTCTAAGATTCTACTTTCTGCTGTTTCTAATTTACCAGTTGTTGTGGAAGAAATTAAAACTCCGAGAGTTCGTCACCTTTCACACCAAGTAGGTATAGTATGATAAAAAAATGCATAATTTTAAACATTTATAAACTATAATGTTTTAACTAAATTTGTTGTCATAGTCAAGATTAACCAGCTAAAGGTGAATCAGCTTCAATTCACCCGATGGTTGTGGCTGGGCAGTGGCGGTTCGTTAGCAGTTCTGCACCAGAAAATGTTTAGCCCTTGTTTTAAAATTCTCTAAAAGGAAACAAACATGTATAAGAAGAAAATTTATTCAGAAACTTGATAACATTAAAAAAAACTAAATTAATCATTTTTTTCATACTTAAAATCTAAATTGTTACAGTTCAAGCTTGATGTATTTATTTAAAAATGAAATCCATCGAAGTTATTTTAATTTGCACAAAAATTGAACAAATAACTTAGAGAAAACTGAAAAAGAAATTTTAAAGATTTAGTCCACGTTTTAAGTTAGTTGGTATTTTGACATAAAACTTTCGATCGTTATAAACTGAAAGCATTTTTAACTTGTTGATATCCTAATAATCTGTATTTTAATCAGTACAACGTGTATTTACAAAAATAACTTTAACTTAAAATAAATCTAACCTTACTAACCTAGATAATTATATCAGTCTTGTGAACGACAAATTAGTTTTGTCGGCACTGCGGGAGCGACAGTGCTTTCTCTTCCTCGCAGCCTCGCGTTCAGCTTCCTATGTGCACATGCCCACATCAGCCAAACTCCACGCCGCTGGAACTGTGAAACGCACAGTTCCATACAAAGATTTATGTATCTTTTTCAAAAACTGAGGGTTGGCTACTGACATTAAGCTTATAGATTGTGCAAGTATAAAGAAAGAATTAAAGGTAAAAGGACTCATTACCTATATTAAATGTTATTGATAATCAAATGGAAATAGATGGTACTGCAGTTCCACATTGTTTATATGCGAGCCACCACTGGGCTACACAATGGAGCTAAATCATATCTTATACAAGATGTGTGAATGACACTTTCATAATCTGCAATAACTCTATTAGACAGACAGAGAATCTACAAAACTATATGATAGAATCGTATTAATGGTTATAAGAAATTTTACATGAAAAACAGAAACGGATGATAGACTAAATTTTCTTGATTTAATACTCAAAAACAAAAAGACAAATCCCAGTAAAAAATTTACAAGAAGTCCACAGCTACAGACATTACAATACAATAACAAATGTTAAATAGATATATGTCACCTGTGCACTGTCTATCCAATTCTTGTTTGTTCGTTGTGACGACAGCGGTTTCGGGTTACCCCACATCATCCAGTCAGATAAATTACACATAAAACACAAAAACAATTATTTAACTCACTAGTGAGATCGTCGTAAATCATTTGTCACAAACACAATGTACAATGTACAAAATAAAAACATTATAATATAAACACATTATGTAGCCCGGACGAATGTAAGCCGACTAACACGTATTTAAGCTATCTATGTAACATTATTGTTGTTCCATTCCAATCTAGGAGATTATATAATGAAATTATGATACATTCTACATCCCATCATCCTATGACTCAAAAAAGAGCCGCATATTATAGCATGTGGAAATAGAGGGAGTTGCAGTTCCAGAGTGCCTATGCGCGCGAACAGCCACTGTTGATGGACACAAAATTTTTCCTTACCTAATTTTCTTTCTACAGAATATGGATACATATTTTAAAATTTTATAAATCGAACTATAATATCAAATTTACATTTTTACCAATTGTTTTACTAAATGCTTACAAAACCTTGTATTTAAATGACATGTATCTTTTAAGCCTAGTTCACACTTACAAACAATTTTTGCAAACAGTTTGTTGTTTTTTGTTTCATGTTTGTCTACAGTTTTCAAATTGTTTCGCAACTGTTTGCAAACTGTTCCGAAACAAATGTTTGTCATTGTTTTGTGCCCAGACTAGCTAGGCAGTATTTCTCCAGATGTTGACTGAAGAAGACGTTCTTCTAGCTTGTGCTAGTTTATATTTAATTCTACACAATGAGGTTAGCTTACCTAGGAGAAGGCGATGGTGGACTCGCAGATTTCTTGAAGAAGGTCCATAGTACGTATGACGTATAAGCGGAAATGCATCGCGGGTGCATAACTTTTTTGAAACCTCTAAAAATGAATGAAAAGCCGCAAAAGTTGCAACAGAGACTTGAAAATTTCCTCTCGGAGGTTTTTATTGGCGCTGATCTCATTTCGAACCATACGAAATGCTCCCGGTGCACCAGGGGGGAGGGGCTTCGAGGGACGATGATGGAAAATTTGTGAAGTTGCGATGAAGACTTGAAAAATTCCTCTCGGGGGTTTTTGGGGGCGCTGATTTCAATTCTGACTAGTTAAAAATCAATTGGTTTCCCAAAATTCAGTGTTTAAACATTTGAAAATATTGTCGAAAACATCGTGAACATTCATAAGTGGTGTCTATGTTATAAAGGAACTACTATTACTCTATTTTATTAACAATTCAATAAATTGCTTTATTTATGCACTTGCGATGCATTTCCACTTTCTCCCGAAACTGGTCGTATGTAGACTTTGTTCCTGGTATTTTTCTGAACACAATGCAGAAAACTGCATCCAAATCGGAGCTGTAGGCATAAGTTTATTTATTTATTTATTTTGCCTGGTCTACATGTTTGCGTGTTTTCCATTTGGTTTGGGAAACAGAAAACATTGTTTTTTGTTTGCTGAAATAAGTTAAATGTTTTTCATTTGTTTGCAAACTGTTTCCAAACTGTTTGTGAACTGTTCGCAAACATTGATAGAAAAAATATGATAAATTAACAAAAAAAATCAAAGTGGTATCTTTACTTTCATTATATAAGCTCCCGGATGTGAATGAAAAATCAAATGTTCAATAGGTATGTTACCTGTGCACTGTCATCCAATCCTTGTATATTTGTGGTGACAACCCCATCATCCGGTCACATAATAGACTTTAAAACACCAGAATAAAATTATTTAGCTCATTAGTGAGACCGTCGTAAACCATTTGCCACAAACACAATGTACAAAACACAAAATAAAAACATTTATTTATTGGTTAATGAGAAAAGGTTTAAATCCTTACCTTAGGTTTTACTATAAGAGTCACTACAATGGCTCATCTTTCCTATGGAAATTCGCTAAAAACAGAGGTTCCTGTAAGAAATTTCAAAATTAGGTAACATATTTGAAGATGGTAGTAATTTTTCTAAGTCCCCATTTCTTTGCTGTGAAATAGATTCTGAGATCCCAATGGTGGTACACTTAAAAAGATCATCCTGTTTATTAATTGTGTTTAAATGCTTAAGGCATCTTGCGTTGTATTTTGCAAAGGCAATAAACTAACACCATAAACAATTTATTTTAGAGCATCGCCTCATCAATGGACGGCGAGGAAGAAGAAGACCAATCATTTGTTAGTGAGGAATGCGCAACAGGTCATGTAGGTGCCTCCGTGTTCAGAGGTTATTTCTCGGCTGCTGGACATAAATTTCAGATTGGACTGATGATTTTTATGTGTGTTTTAACGCAATTGCTGGCCAATGGCGGAGACTATTGGATAACTCATTGGTAAGGACCAACAATAAAAGTTAATTTTAGTAGATTTATTTATTTATTTTTACTTGGATAATGGTCGATTCACCACAATCTGACAGAAGATAAATTTATAAAATGGTTTTAAATGAGGCAATGTCAAAGCGCTCAGCTGTAAGAAACTCCACTGTTTAGATACAGCTATAGGGCTAAGCGCTGGACTCGCCAATTGCTTTCTCTCTTACGGCTTATAGTCCTCAAGGACCTTAATCAGAAATTCATAAATTTCTTTTATATCTATAATAATATAGGTATATTTTTCCTATAATATTATAGGTTAATATAAAATGTTTCCTTATTTTTTGTTTGGACTTTGTTTACTTTAATTTTGTTCTGGTAAATTTTCATCAATATGTAATCCAAATACATGATTGATTCATTGCAAATTTATGTACCGAGTGTTTTAGTAATTTGTATCGTATAACAACGGATTGTTTAGTAGAAATAATGTTCTACTCTCAACTTTTCATAGTACAGTATATTTGTTTCGGCTGGAATTACAAAACCTTGTGTAGTTTAAGTTTCAGTTTAAAAATTGTATCTCAACTGATTGAATATCAATTTAATAAAATAAGTAATCGCGTTATTAATATTTAATATGTGTATTCTTATTTAATGCAAATACATTAGAACCGTTCTCCGTCACCTTCCAAAATGTAACTGCTTAACACCCAAGAGTGGCTCATATTTTATGGTAGCAGAGCGCGGTTACGATCCACGGACCTCTGAGTTATGGGCCCAGCACACTTCCACACTATTTTACATTAGATCAAAGAGCCGTAAGGGCACAAGAGAGGCACAAACATAATTTAGCCGTGTAAACCTCCAAAATTAGACATGAAACCCCTTCACACGAAACCGACCCGGTGTAATTGTATGTAAAACCGTCAACTGTATGTAAAATATGATAATGTAAAAGAAAATATCAAAGGTATACAACATAATTTAGAAGTGAGTATTCTCTAAAAGTCGACACGAGAAACTGTCACCCGAAACCTAGAGTGATATCACTTCCTATGATTGGATAATATTCTCTATGTCATGTGTATTATCACTCAAAGAAGTTGAAAATAGAACTAAATCTTGTGTTTTGGTTTTAATAGTATCTACGTGTGTTATTCAAATGGAAAATGCAATTCATAATTATTGTTATTTAAAAAAGTACTTAATAAATCAAAATAAAATATATTGAGACACTCTTTTGCATTAGTTAATACTTTCCTGCTAATTTTGCTCTTTCTAGGTATTATAGTTTGTAAAATCTAAAATATTATACAGAGAACAGAGGAACTGTTATTTATTACAGTAGAGATAACAGATAACATACAAAATTTGTTTTAAGTTTGATACAAATAAAGTGTTAACTTTTCAGGGTCAATTTGGAGGAGCATTCTTACCCTTACATTTATCTACAGTATGGCAATACGACCAAGAACTTTGCCTTACATAAGGACCGAATGTATTTCCTGTACACCTCCCGAGAAATGTGCATTTACATATTTACCGCCTTTATAATCTCAACATTGGTTGTTACTTTACTGAGATCTTATATTTTCTTTGCTATATGCATGAGAGCTTCCATGTGCCTTCATAATAACATGTTCTACTCACTCACACGAGCCACTATGAGCTTCTTTCATGCTAATCCAGCAGGTGAGCCAACATTTAAGTATGATAAATCTAAAATGTACTTATTTACAATTATTAATGGTGAAATACCTGTCCTTTTAATGAAATCTCTCAAAATGGCCTTGATGAACGTAAGGCTTTGAACAATAAGTAACGAAATGTTACATAAATATGATATAAAAAGTTCAGAAAAGATTATTGCCTGAATTGTTTTATACAATTTATTTAATAACCACAAAATTGGGCGATAAGATGTAAGGAATTGTAAGATTTAGGAGAAATTTGTTGAAATTATGTTTCTTGAGAGGAGTTATGTGTGGCAGAATTGAGGATCCTGAGAGCCTAAGACAAATATACCTTACGAGATAAGAATCAAACGACCACTTTGCCAGTAGCGTATTAGAAACAATGTTCATTCCTCGTTGCCACTGAACTCGTCAATCGTTCTGTATAATGTGGAGTCTTTCATAAGGTGGGTGTTTCCTGGGGTTTGTAAAACTTTCGTGGAGCTACTTTGGATGTATTAAACCAGCTTTAATTGTGGGTATGCTAGTTGGTTGAACTCAACAGTTGGGTATAATATGGTAGTTTCTTATTTTTATTATTATTTTTTTTGATTACAATGTGTTTAATCATGTATTTGTTTTCTTTTGTTAATGATTTTAAAGTTTAGGCAGGACTTTTTGTACAAATAGCGCCAATGTAATTGGGTTTTTAAAACCTATTGGGGTTATTTTGCAACATGTTTAACTTATGTTTTGTGTTAGTAAAAATGAAAATTTTATTTGTTGCAATAAATCTATTTTATTCTATGTTGTTCTGTTCTATTCTATTCCTCCTAAATTGATTGGAGCATGTAAGTTAGATTATAATCATTTGCTCTTTTTGACTGAACAATCATTACTTTCAATGTTTTACCTAAAGAGTTATAAAAGTAAATATACTGATTTGATTCTAAAACACCTTTTTAATTACAACACATAATGTAGTGTGTAGATGAAACTATGATGAACACTTAAAAGTTGTATAGAATATAATAATAACAAGTGTGAGCCATAAGGTCCACACGATCAACTTCTATAAACTAATATCATTGATGAAAATAATAATAATGATTACATTTGAATTACCTGTTCTGGTACGTCTTAAAAGTTCTGTAGATCTCGAATTCTTTTTTTACGTGTGTGAGATCTCCATATTGGTATTGATATCGGTGTACGTGTGGCATTTGTAACTTGAATTCTTTGGTTCCCTTTACTTGTGGGTGTGTGTTCTTAAACCGTTTTTTTTTTTGAAGGAGCGACCTGTTTAATCAACGTAAAGCTCAAGCATTCATTCAGTGCATGTATTTTGTATAACCCGCTTCTATTACAGCGCTATCAAGATCCATAGAATTGAACCCAATGATGAAAAGAAAGATAACGATCAAAAAATCAACCAGCCAGTCTTTACTGTCTTAGAATCAATCATTTTAGCCACGGATCAATTATTAATATTAATTATAAGTGATTTTCTACTCATGTCAATGATCCTTGTCTGTTTTTCTCTATCTAAAAAACAATTGCAATTTCGGACTTATCAGTCCATCATCAGGTTATATATAAGAACACTAGTTTGTATGTTATTTTATGTTCGTAGTGTTTTTATGTATAACCTGATGATGGACTGATAAGTCCGAAATTGCAATTGTTTTTTAGATAGAGAAAAACAGACAAGGATCATTGACGTGAGTAGAAAATCACTTATAATTAATACTTTACTGTCTGCCAAAAGTGTACGCTCTGATTAAATTAAGTCCGATACCCTGTGTTTTTGTAATCTGTGTAACCAATGTAAACATATTTTTTTATGTGAATAGAAATGTTTTAAGTATTAACCACCCTCTCGTGGAGCAATTTTATCTGGCACAATATTTCTATATATGGATCTGATGATGGGTCCAAGAAGCCTGAAACTGCAGTAATCTAAATAAACATTGGATTAGTGAGACGTGCCAGAAAGGTATAACAAATTTATTTATTTATTTTGCTAATCCGTAGGGTACAATGTACAATAATAATATTCTGAATATGTACATAATTTTGCTTTAACAAAAATTTTCTAAAAATTATTTTCCGTTTATTATTCACTAATATTTAGTGTATTTGATTTGAATTTGTTTTCAGGAAGAATTATTAATCGCTTTTCTAAAGACATTGGCTCTGTTGATGAATTTTTGCCAGCCACATTACTAGAATGTATTCAGGTAACGAAATTTAAATGTTCAACTTACTAACAATGATTATGTAGAATTACAATTTTTTTAAATTTTTCACATTTAATAACTTGGCTTATTTTCTCCACGCTCTTCCATTTTTTAACAAATATAGAGGCCATAAAAATCTGTTTTGTCGTCATTTTTAAATGATTACAGATACAATTAAACTTGTATTTCACTAGTTAATACTATAAGAGTTATTATTAAACGCATACCATATTTAATAAACTGCTTGTGTATACTAGAGTTTTACCTCAAAAACATTTTACAACCTTAATTTAATAATGACTAAAGAGAAAAGCTTTCTATTCTGGGGATGAATACATGAAATGTAATTTAACACGTTCCGATTAAAGCCGCCAAAAATTTCCATCGTCATAACTGAGCGCGGCTTTAACCGCACATGCACTATTTACTTTACATTGGAAAAGAGGGGATTTAATCATTGCCTATGGCCATATTTCGGTAACTCAGTAGTTTCGGTAACGAGTTCTGTTTGCATAGCCTAGGAGAATATCGACTACAATGAAAGTTATAGGCGTTCAAAAACTGCCGTTTTTGAGCCAAATTTTCGACCATTCTGCCAATATTTTCACAATTTAAGGTAAGTTTGAAATTTAAACAATTAGTTTTATCACTTCTATTCATATCATAAGATACTTCACCATATTAGTGGAAAATCAATTTTAAAATAACGAAATAACGTCTTAACATTTCATTTTTTCGCTTTGTCCTCATTTTATCTTTTTCACTTGGTTTATGAATGATTGGTATTTTTAAATAAATCAAAATTAATATATTATGTACATTTCTGAAATATTTTCATAATGGTTCGTGGTTCGTAGTAGAGGAGGAAAGCGAGAAATTTAAAAATAAAGAACTTAAGTCCTAACAGTTCATATTTTGCTTTGTCTTCATTTTTCACTTTGTCTTCATTTTATCTTTTTCTCTTGGTTTATGAATGATTAGTATTTTTATATAAATTAAAATTAATATATTATGTACATTTTTTAAATATTTTCATAATGTTTCGTAGTAGAGGAGGAAACGAGAAATTTAAAAATAAAGAACTTACACATGAAATGAATAGATTTTACTATGTTGTTAAAGCCGCAAGCTCGATCCGAAGGCTCTAACTTGCTAGTCATTGCTAATAGGACAGTAAAATGGCGTAGCATGGAAAGTGTTAACTAATACGAACTTGTGATAAGAGTGATGTTATGCATCTAACTATAATCTAATTTGACTGTTATCTATTACATGTATTGTAATTAACGGCAATAAAGCTATTATTATTATTTAAAAAATTTAAATACACGAAATGTAGACCTTTATTGAGTTGATATCCCACTCGACCTATATTTGAAACTATTGAGATACTATAGTAGTTCCGTGAACAGTAGTCCTAGTGAAAAAAATCTGCTATTTATTGCAGATTTTTATGAAAAAGGTTTTGTCTAATACGAATGATTCTTAAAACATGTGGCATGTTAGGGAGATATCAAACTGGGATAGATAAAGATACAATTTCCTCGATTCAAGCCAATAATGTACAAGATCTGTCAAATCAATTCGCTAATTATTTTGTATCCGTTTTTTCCAATCACAACACAAATTTTCTGAATAAACCCTATACTCATGAACCTATTTCACCTCAGTTCCCATTGCCCTCTTGTAAAATCGATAAGATTCTAGCTAGAGATATGAAAGAAAATTCACAAATAATCACAGAACCTATTATACAATTGATTCATTTTTCATTTATTTTTCCTTAACCATTCTTGCAACTGCACAAAAAAGGACCCAAGAAATAAAAATAATTGCACACGTCGTATTAAATGGATTCAAATAATATTCATGTAAAATTTGAAGAAAATCGAACCACACATTTGGCCGTGACTGAAAAATAAACAGTTTTTGATGGATGAAATGCCAAACGGTCAATATAAAATTGGTAATAAGCATGCTCCTAAAACGAAGCGATCAAGTGCTTTATTACGATTTTTCTACTTTAGCTTATAACTAATTTGTAAAAAACGTTTTTAAAATAAGAGATTTCGTACCTATTATATTGATTGATTCCTTATGTTTATAATTTTGACTATGTACATAACTAAGTTTGTAAACACATATTAAGTTTTATTTGGTTCATAGTATCAGTTTTGAATTTGTTTGATTCTTTCAAATAGGAACTTTTGTCACGTTACAATTTTATAATTTATTTTAAAAGAATTGTATATGCCTTATTAGAATTTGTTTAACTTTTGGTTTAATCGCATTAATTTACCAGTTTTTTAAAAGATTTATTTGTTGAGGGACAGAAATAAAATTTAGACCCGATAAGATTATGACACATATATTAATATTGAAATATTTTTTTTTAAAGTAAAAAACAATTTGTTGATTCACAGGATTGAAACCAAGAATTTTCAAAACTGAAGTCACTGATTAACCGTTCCTCTACCATTGACACAGTGAAATCAAACAATTTGAGTAATCTACGTTGTGGCTCATTTACAAAGTGTACAATAATATTATAAAAATTGTATTTTATAAAAATCCCTACACATAAGTCGTTTTTCCTGACTTTAAGAAACATTTATGCCAAATTCCAAGAAAATCAAACAATGCTTTTGGCCGCAATCGCGTAACAACCAGATAGGCGGATGAAAAAGCCCAATGGTCTTGAAACAAGACCTGGTTTACTCTCGGTGATTAGCTTTTTTATTGACAAAAATTCTTCATTTTTTAAATTTTGACAAAATTGCACATTGTTTGTAAGAGTACATGATTATCAATGTTTGGTAAAATTATGGTTTTTGCGTATAAAACCATTCAGGTATACAATAGTAAATAAAAACATGAAAACCAAAATTGTCTACGTTAGGGTTGCCATCTCTAGGCCTATTTGGACCAAGTAAGTCAAAACATTTCAAAATGTTTCCTTTTAAAACTCCTTTAAAATAATATAACATGTAATTATGTTTACTTTATATATCTTTATCTTGAACCACAAAAAAAAATCCAAAGTTTGGTGGCTTACTTACGGAATACTCTGTAACTACTAAATAGGCTGATTGAATATTCAGTAATTTTTATATCTTTATTTTGTTTCAGAAAGGGCTGACACTGTTAGGTGTTGTAATGGTGGTATCCTTCGTCAATCATTATGTCATCTTCCCTACATTAATAGTGTTTGTATTGTTCTATTACTTGCGTAGTATCTACATATCTACTTCGCGATGTGTTAAACGTCTTGAAGGCGTTGGTAAGTTAATTTCTGTTAATAACTAATAGTCTAATCAGTGTGGAGCCTATTTCACAAGGGTGCAAGTTATAATTTTACAAATGCAAATCAATGTTTTTACTACTTACACACACAATTGCACACAAAGAGTGTAGTTTTTCAACTTTGTGTTTTTTAAGCTCCGCTTATATGATAAGGTTAAAAACTGAAATTGTCTTATTGTTTGTAACTTGTCTTACACAAGTTGCGAGTTGAGCCTAGAACCGAATATTCAGTTGTCTGTAACTCGGTTTCCTTCAAAAGAACAAATTTTTTAAACATTTTTCTTTTCTTAAAAAAGACAAGTCCTGTATCTAGTAAATTTCATGTTAATTGTTTTTTTATGTCAAAAGTTTTAAACGACAGCCAATTTGAACTGGGTGGTTGGAAAAAATTATAATTTTTTTAGTTCTTTTGTATAACACTCTAAGCAAAATTTCAACTTTTTGACAAGTGAATGTAATGGCGGCTGAGTAAAATAGAACAGACTTTCTCGGATGTTTAAAAATGTAAATAATGATATTGTGAATTGCCTTTGGACCGTAAAACAATACTAATTAAAGTATTAGTAAAGAGTTCTAAATCCCCTTATGTAAAACTTTAATACTCTATATTTCAGATGAAGTAAAAGAAGACATCTTGACTAACTGACTGATTCATAATCAATGTACAGCCAAAACTATGATAGCTAAAGAGTTAAAATTTTCAGGATACTTTCATACCTCTATGTAGAAGTGCATTAAAGGTTGAAAATGGTCAAAATACAGGGATTCACTCCCTGCCCTAGATAAAGTAGCTGATTTGAATCAAACAGAAGCTAGCAACATAATTTTAGGTGTGAACTACTCTGAACCAACACACCTTCTTGGAGGGTGGCCCAGGGGTTGTGACTCAAATATTTTAAATGGGAACACCCATTGTGTGATACATCATATTGAAGGATCCTTTAGAAGGGGTTGAAATTTTTTGCTGTACATCAAAAGATAAGAGTAGTTGACCAACACCTTATCCAAAAAGATACAGAAATATATTTCAAACAGATTTTAAGTTATGGAGGAGTTTCCATACATTTGGTTCACTCTGTATGTAAAGATACATGAAAATGACGTTTTAATCGAAACCGGTCTTTATGTATAAAAAACAAAGTGAAAGGATTGTTGACGGACCTAGTAAGATAAGAATTTAATTAATATTACGCAATTGTGGTGCTAAATAACCAAAATCATGTTCAACAAAGTTAACTTCATTTATTCAACTAAAGTCAAAAATAAATCATAGAAATAACATGTAATAAATAGTTCATAAAAATTAATATAGATTTAATATTTCAGCTCGAAGCCCAGTTTTCTCTCACTTGGGTGCTTCCCTTCATGGCCTTTCTACGATTCGTGCGTTCAAAGCAGAAAAGATATTAACGCATGAATTCGATCAGCACCAGGTAAAATAAATATAATTATATACAGGTGTTGTAAAAAATTTTCTAAACTTCAGGAGATGGATTTCCACATCAAAAAAGTTCTTGTAAACTTATGTCCGGAAATTCCTAATTTCCCCATCAACCATTTTTTGTTCTTTTTTACAAAATAAATATGTTATATTTTTACATATTAAAAATGTAATAAAGATTTGCCTCGTCCTTTTTAGGAAAGTTTTGTGAGATTCTATTTATATTCTGCACCAACAAATTTTAATAGACAATCTTATCGCGTTTTTAAAGACATCAAATACATTTTTGTCGTTCATTGCGTCTTCTTTTTTTTAGTGTTGGTTTTTAGTTAGGAAAATAATTTTATAACATTTATCAAGCTTTGAATTTTATTTTATTATTTTTTTCATTTACACTGCATTTTTTAGATTCCACCTTTTTAATGGTACTCTTATTTTTCTAGTGAACTTGTAAAATATGTGAGCAAGGAGGCAGCACGTTACAAACTCTTACAAGCATCTTAGCGGTTGCTAATTTTTCTTTTGTTGGAAAACCCGAAACAGGCTGAGCCTATAGGGTTTCCTACATTTTTCATGCAGAATTTTTGTAATATTAGTTTTTCTTTTTTAAGTTCGTTTTATGTCTAACAGACTTTATGTAAATGTAAAGATGACCATGTATTTTCTCTATGAGAAATAAAGATTTTTTTCTTTCTAAACAAATCTCCAGAATGGTTCCACAAATTGAATTGAAACCTGACAGTTGCTATTAAGGTAAAGAAATATTTTTGGAGAAATAACTAACCTAATCCAATAAGCTGTTTCAAAATGGTGGCTCCTTAATTTGTTTAAATCTAAATAACTCAAAAACATGAAATTTGTTGACAAAAATTTTCAAGTTTTTTTAGCTCTTTAAATTTTCTATTAAATGTTTTAACTGTCAAAAATAGGGTGGGATAGTAGCACAGCTACCCCATTAGTTTTAAGAACACGAAATCTACGGTAATAACGCACAGGAATTTCGTCTCCTTAAAAACAATAGGCGCAACTCAACCTTGTTAACATTGTTAACCTTGTTTTTTTTCACTTTTTGTATTCGATAGGAAATTAAAAGAGTTATACAAAACATTTTATAATTTTTCTTGAAAATTTCCTGTTTTGGGTTATTTAGGTTTAAAACAATCAAGTCGTCACCATTTTAAAACGGATTATTGGATCAGATATTATTAGGTTATATCAGCTATTAATAATTAATTGGAGTAATAATTATTTCTGTTTTTTATATAACTCAAACATTTTACCTAAAATAAGGGCTAAGTCAAATTACCAGTATAGTAATTGTGCGAGAGAAGTTAGCACAACGGTTTGCGTGCGAATCACAACGGGTTGCTTGCGAAACAGGACAGTTTGTGTGCAAAGCAGAACAGTTTACATGCGAAGCAGGACGGTTTAGGACAGTTTACGTGCAAAGTACGCAGAGACATTCCTAGCTTATATATAATTTTAACATGTATTTTTAATAATTATTTACTCTTGTATTCTAGGATAATCATTCTTCAGCCTGGTATCTATTCCTAGCTACAAGCAGGGCTTTTGGCTTCTGGCTTGACATCGTCTGCCTTGTTTATATTGCTGTAGTCGTTCTAAGTTTCCTCTTCTTTGATATCCGTAAGTAATAAGTATATTCTGCTTTATGTATGTAGCTATTTTAGTTCAAGTCTGTCCATTATTCTGACTTCATAAGTCTGTAGTGAAACGGTAGGAAGGCGCGGAAGCAAAGCAAACGGTGGTTGGCTCAACTCAGAGCTGTGGGGATATGACTTACCTGGTGTTGGGCATTGGATGATTTGCAAAGTTCACAACAATATTTATGAAAAAAAACAATGACGTTTAGCGTACTTCATAACATAAAATATAAATGCATGGACGTACATCCATAACAAACTGCAGGGTTAAATCTTTTAGTTAATTTATTTAAAAAAATACTTTGTTTACATTAAAATTATGTATTTTTAGGGTTTAAAACCTAAAACCTCATACACCCATGCATGGGAGGCCTTTGCTATCCATACTTCTGTATGTATTTCAACCTAACTGATGTATTACCTAGGACTTTTTTAACGATTTAAATATCTCAGTCCTAAATTCCTTCAAAATCTTATTTAATATCAGTTTTAACAGTATACTGTCATCATTAGGTCCAATGCATCAATTTTGTTTGTCCTGTATCGACGTCGTCTTGGAATTGTACTTCACAAAAATTCTACTAACGTATTATATTAAAATATTATACAAAACAAATGTTTACATTAACAGTTACCAATACTTAAACACCAAAATTACAACTTTATATGCGCAATTCATTATAAAAACTGATTATTTTTCTGAATGATGGTAGTTTTCCTTTTATTCCACATAAACCAGGTATAAATTTGCCAAATGTAGCCTACTAAGTTTACCTAGGAATGGTATGAAGACTAAGGAAGTATTCCTGTCAGGTATTAATATTCTCCCTCGACCAGCTGGCTCTAATATACAATACTACCAGCTGGACAAGCTCTTGCCTCCAATATTATATTAGTTAAGTGCTATACTGAGCTCTTGTTAGATCGGATAGTTTTATACCATTACTTGCGGGATGAATTACTTAATAAATCTGATATATTTGTATATATTTTGATTATGCCAGTTGGATTAGTGAAGACAAAGGAGCAGCATACAGCGCCAGTAACTAAACAAGAAGCGACATAATAGTGTTGGAGGTTGCTGTCTGCTTGATTAAATTCTGGTCTAGTATATTAGTGTAGTGTTGAGGTCAACTTTTAGGTGTTTGGCAAAATAATATTTTTGATTGTAGGTTTATTGTAAGTAGCAGTAACTACTCTTTGAAACGAATAACAAATGAAAGTCTAGTCTTACCGATGTAGTATTTCTCTGACAATCGGTGTATCTAATTATTTATATGTCTGGTAATTTTGTCTTATCTTGTTATTTGTGATAAAATTATGCTGTCAAATTCAATAAATACACAAGTTTGCTTGTCCTTCAGTTTGAAACGATTGTGATATTTTTCATCATTTTTCATTTGTACATTGGCTTAGGCATTAAAGGATTGATTGATTGCCTTTATTTGGGTGCAGAGGAGGCTGTTAATACCTCTGTAACTGTGTCCAATAAACAAATTACATACATTTTTACAATCTTTCAAAAATTAAACTTGATTTAAGAAATAAAAAGAAAACATAAATTATAAACAAAAATTGACAGAAAAAAATAGACTACAAAAAGCTATAAACGCAATATTTATGTGAAAGTCAATAACAATGAATAAAGCTTAAAATTACATATACATTCTGTAACACTAACAGCCATGTAACAGAAATGCTATACGATGAAAAATAAATCAGCAGTTTCCCATAGTGTCTAAAGCTCAGAGGTTTGGTCTAAATAAATAAAGTGACGCAATAATAATAATAAACATTTATAATTTTTGTATATATAAATTCCTTTATGACGCAAAATAGTTATAGTAGAATCACTTTTAATAAATAAAAAATAAAGAATAAGCAGACTATAAAAGTAGGTAAAATAAAAGCAGACTTAAAAAAATATATTAATGTATAAACGTATGTAACGTGTGAGAACTATATAAGAGATTTTTTTCAACGAGTAGTGCGGTTGAGGCGAACGGTGAAAAGAAACAGTTAATAAGGACAAGCAATGATTAAATTATAAACAGTTTAACAATACAAAAACAATGCAAAAACAATTAAAAAACAAACATGTATAACAAGTCAGCGTATATAACAAGGCAAGTCACAATATCAGCGTATGTATCGAGATACGGAAGGCTTGGCACTAATGGTCTACGTGCAAAACTGCACGGAACGGAACGTGAGAGAACGTTGGACAACGTTCTGGAAGGAAGTAGAACTCAAGATGGCGTAGTTAACTGTATACGTAGCTGGATCCAGGTGGTGGAAAATTCGTTGAAAAATGTGATATTTTCTTTAAAATCACAACGAATGTTGTATTGAAATGGAGTAGAAGTGCTTCAGAGTTGGTGGAAACTTAAAAAATGAAATCTGTTGTGTACTTTTCTTAAAAAGTGAAGTTATAAAAAGTCGCCATGTGATCGGACGAACGCGTTAATGAAATAAAAGTGAGTTAACTATATCGAGTAGAGTCAGTGAAATCCTAGGTACAAATACAAAAACAACTGGTATCGTGAGTAAATATGGCCATTATTTTTAAGTTTAGAAGTCTGCATTTTTGAAATTTTACAATTTTTGAGAAATAACTTAACTTAAACTTTTTACTTATTGCGTCATAATTTGGACTAGGGTTGAGAACACATTGTATAAATTGTAAATAATTAATTGATTTGTTTGTTTAATTATTTTGTAATGTTGATATCTCTTGTTGTAAATAATCATTTTTTAATTATGTCAGAGTAAACGTATAGTTGTCTTGCCACTATGTCTTGAATTTCTTTATTCAGCCACGAATATCCAATTAGCTTGTACTTTAACAGCCAGATACTCACCCCTGAGAAAGTTAAACTAATTTAATAAATATTTTACAGTAATTGATAATTATGGATAGACAGATGCTAATAGAGCATAAATGAAGTTATATGTGGATTATTATAAATATTACGATTATTATTATAATTTCTTTTATTATTTTTTGAGTTAAATGAAGGTGGTATCAAGGTTTTTGTAAGTAAGGTGAATTAAAGTAAGGTGGAGCATAAGGTGTAATTCTACGTTGGAGTTAGGGGAGATATATGAGGTGGTGAGTTTTAGTAAATGGTGATTTTTGTTTATATGAGGTAAGGCAGCAGGCCTAAAATGGTGATTTTGTTATGGAAGTAAGGCAATAGGCCTAAGAGGTGTTTTTTAATGTATTGAGGTATTTTATGAGTGACGACTTCTGGTGATAAGGTGAATAAATAAAAGAGGTGAAGGAGAGGTGTTAATGATTGTTGAATAATCCACATATAACATTTTATTTTTGATTTGAACATTTTTTTTTATTTTTGAAGTTTTACCGAACCCCATTTTTTTTTAACACTATAATATCTTGTACTTTTATTTTTTGTAACCTTAAGTTACAATTCTAATAATAAAACTAAAATTTACACAAGAGTCAGTTCCCACGATAAACGCCTAAAACTAGCAATACAAATAATGAACATTTGTATTATTTAATAAAACATAAAATAAATGATAATAACTAAAATAAAAATAACAAAAACTATATTACCACGAAACACTACACATACAATTTCCAGTTGTGCAAACTCTTAACTCCCAGTTTAGACCTTGATACACTTGAAACCTCCCCAACCACTATTACAATTTCACCGTTTTTGAATTTTGTTGTTATACATTACTTTTGCTTAATTTACATAATTTTGACTTCCCTTTCCTACCAGATATTAATTGTTTATATTTACTTTTAATAAAAACTCAACTCTATTTAACTATTTACATTATTTATTTCAGAACCAGAAATTAGTTATAGATAAAATCATTCAGGATGGCGCGTAGGGCGGGTAGTGCGAGTGAGACAGAGTACCTATCCCATCACACTTCCCCTACCAAGTTTAGGTGGGGCATTGTACAGTCAATCCTAGTTATGTTGGCTTATTTACTTAATGATATCGAGACGTTATAAATAAAACATGTACTAAACACGCTTAAAATACGATTGAAATTAAAGACTATTTTATTACTTATAAAGTAGTTTATTATAAATTTACTATAGATATAAGTAAATAGAAAAATACTATTAAATAACCGTGGGAGCGTAGTACCTGATAATATTGGTTGCGCTTATTTGCAAGCGATTTGTGGACAAACCAAACATCTGACTGAAAAATGTTTGAAATAAAATTTGTGGATCAACTAATTTTCTACAACTTTGCCGCTGGAAGTTTCCTTCTACCCTATGCTTTACTAATTTTTCTTGTCCCGATTTAAAAAATCGAAGTATTTGTTATTGTATAAATTCCGAACATTTATCAAACTGGAAGATATTTATACTGTTAGTTGCAACATATCACCCAGATTACAAATATATAAAATGTGTCCTATTTAAATAATCCTAGTACTGTGCAGAAGCTTGTAATTGAAAGCGCGTCCAATGCTAAAAATTGCTCGGCGGCCCTCTAAGCAAATAGATTTTTTCATTGAAAAGCAGAGCTTCCGTGCTTATTCAACCCGTAATAGGGAAGTCCTTAACTACTTAAACTATCCTAAGCATCGGCTTTCTATTTTTGAAAAAACACCTTATTACATTGGAATTAAATTGTTTAACAAACTGCCCACTGATGTAAAGAATTTAGGTGAAAAAGAATTTAAAGCCAGCATTAAAATGTTTTTAATACAGAGGGCATATTATTCTGTACAAGAATATTTAGATGAAAGTTTGGTGAAGTAATGGGATTTTGAAGAGAGTAAATTGTGGATTATTTTTCTAGGTGTGTTTTAGTTTAAAATGGATATTGTAATTTTACGTCTAAAAATGGATGAAAAATGTATAGTTATGAAATGTTATGAATATTGTAATGTATCTGAATTTTTAATTTTGATTTGACTTTTCACCTGTTTTAAACTCCAGTTACCAACTGGTTTTTGTATGAAACGTTATGTGAAATAAATTATTTCTATTTCTATTCTATTCTATTTCTAATCAATGGATTTGACACAGACTTTATTTTCCTTACAAAGCGTCAAAGACTGGTGTTGGAGGGAGAAGGGCATTCCTGCTTCTGCGCAAACCACGCGCCATCCTAAATGCGTGCATCTATACTAAGTCTAGGCTAGGCTAGTTAATAACAATCTATAAATGTTACAGTGTCACAAACGTAACTAAAATAATTTGCTATTTCGTGATGTCAGGAATGACCAAAATTCCTCCATTTCTTAAGATATAGACGTGAATGGCAAAATAAATGTTAAAATGTGTTTAGACAGAAGACTTTTTAAATTTATACATGTAATACATTTGTTACAGATATATATGGAGGCTCTGTAGGTCTAACGATAACTCAAATTCTAAGCTTGACTGGAATGTTGCAGTTTGGAATGAGACAGTCGGCAGAATTAGAGAATACAATGACCAGTGTGGAAAGAGTACTTCAATATTCAAATCTGGAAAGTGAACCTGCATTAGAGAATCCAGGTACGTTGTAAACAGATCAAAATATGTCGAACCGGATTTTTTATCTGGACTAATTTTTATCTGGACTGGTTTAGTTTTCGATTAGAAAAATATAGATGTAAATATATTTATACTTAGGCTACAAAACTGGTAAAGTATTAATGCTGAAAAATGACTTCAGAAAGCCGTAAAATTTCATCATTCTTCCAAAACCTTGAAAACATTGTGCCTAAAACATTTCTTAGGCCTGTATTTCACTATCAAAGTTCTTTGTCAAAGACCTTTGATCAAATTTCTTTGATGAAATATTTGATAGTATAATGTGCAATCTTTTATCAAAGTTGGCACACGTCAAATTTATTTGTCAATGGTTCTCTAAGAGAAAACCTTTGATCAAATCTATGATCAAAGATCTTTGACAAAGAACTTTGATAGTGTAATAATACAGGCCTTAGAAACAACATAACATCTGGAAAAAAGGTAATTGCAAAATTTTGTAATTGGTTAAATTGTGTGAGATCTTAAAATGTAAGCCTATCAGTTGATCAAATTATCTTTAATCTATTTGGCCTATTTTAATTTATATATAGGCCTATATATATCCAATATGGTAAACACCAAACTCTTACAACATCTTATCATTGGGCATGTATTAAACATTATTGTACTCTGTTAGGTCAGTTGGAATTAGATTTTATAATTACAGTGGTTAATCCAACCATGAATTTACATAGAAGAAAGTACCGTAACACAAATTATATGTTACTAAATAATTAACTTTCCATAAACCCTTGTTTTATTTTAGATGGAGCACTGCCGTTGAGCTGGCCTCAAGAGGGCAAAATACAATTCCAGAATGTATCTATGAGATTTGGTGATCATTTGCCTCGTGTCTTGAAAGACGTTACATTCAGTGTTATGCCTAGGGAAAAGGTACTATGCTTTAAATTTGTTTTATTATATTTACAAACTATATTAAAATTTTTATAAACTATTCGTAAGTTTCCACAAATTTGACTTTATGTATATAAATACACAATTTATATATACATTTTGTACCATTATGTAACCATCACAGTCAACCTTTTTTTAAACACATAACATTAAAATCTTTTATATAGAACAATACAAATTTAATGTAAAAGAGCAAAGTGGCTGAGAAGATAGTTTTCTATAATTGGAACATTCAACACAGTTTCAAAGGTTCAAACCTAATTAACAGTGTTCTAGATTTGCTTGCGCTATACTATGCACCTTCATTAGTCTAACTGGCACAAAGTTATGAGACCAACAATAATAATTCCCGAATCATATTAGCCCAACCTTCAGACTTTATTGTAACCTCAGAATCTTATCTTCAAAAAAATAAGGACAAATATTTAAGAAGCAGACATCCTTGGGCAAACTATGATACATTCAAAAGAGGTTCATCATTAAATTCCAAAGAGTGTTGCTCACTCCAGCATCTAATATTATGTTTATTTATTGAAATAAACTTTACTTAATTTATTCACACAAAATGATGTTCTTGCTGCTACAAAATCTTCTTTGGGATAACATCTTGTCACGTTTTGGAATTAATAGGTGCATTCACCATGTAAGATGATTTTAAGGTTATGCCTTTATCATGTAAGCTTATTTTATTTATTTAAGGTTAGTTTTGAAATTTATTTAACTCTCTATGAAAGTTCTGAATTTTGGGGCTTCCACCAGATTCGACTTACAAATCAAAATTTAACTTGGCATGCAGGATGACTCCAAATGAAACCAGTTTGAAATAAATGGTACAGAGACCATTTAATGGGTAGGTTAAATATATATTATGATAAATTACCCCAAAAATGATTTTCTATAATTTATAACTTTCCAAATGAAATCAAGTTAACAATGGCATTTTAAAATTAAATTAAAATAAAATAACAATCAAATAATCTCTCACTCAATCTTAAAATTTTAAAATATAAATCCTTTCCAAAAAACAACACTCAATCAAATTTTATATTTACTAAAGAAAGCTGAGCTAGTGGTGTTATCTTGATATTTAATCCATCAAATGTATGTATTATCTAAATCTTCTGTTGATTACTGACAAAATTAATTCTAAATCCTAGTACCTTTTGTCAAAAATGTATTAATTATATTTATTTCTTCGACAGTATGATTGTTTGTTTTCTTAAAGCCTTAATAAACTTAAATTTTCTAAATTAATTTAATCATTTATTACGATTAATCGATAACTGATTTTAATGATTGCTTATAGGTTTTCTTTTATAAAACCCTCTTGGCTACTAAACCTAACTAAACAGTTCCGACACTATTGTATATTTTAATGAAGCTTTACCTTTTATTTTATAGAATAATAATTTCTGATCTATGACTTTGATTGATCTAAATTTTTAACCTTCGAGATCTACCTTACAACAATTGAAATGTTACATCTATTATACAAATTATATCTGCTAGTATCCATATGATTGGTCTGAGTACAATTTTCTGTCAATCCTAGTGTAACCCTTATATTTGAGGCTAGGATTGGCAGAAAATTAGACCAATTTTACACCTACTTACATAATTTGGGTTTTCTTCACTAACACAATCGACACTTTCAGTGGTTAGATTTATATTTATTTTACACTTTACCTCTCTGCACTTTATATCGTCGGTTTCTGTGGTTCCTGATGGATCCCTTTGATGATTTTACCTTGGTTGAAGGCTTATTTTAATGATTATGTTTTAGTTGGATGATTTATTTTCTGTTACTGTTAATGAAATTGCTTTATGAAATGATTAGGATAAAGTAAAACTGATGCACCTTGAAAGGTTTTGTCTTTTTGGTGTTGATGGCTTGAAGTTCAGTTGATCACAGACCCCTGTTCTATCTAAAGAATCTCACACCATTCTTTTCCGTGTGTTTTTGTATTCCTTTCTGATTGGACGATTTTACTTTTGATTGTTCTTATCAGTTTATCATTCTTGGACAATTGACATATCTTGCATTATTTTTTGCACAGGCTTCATTGATTCCCATGGAATACCGCTTCTTATTTGTTGTTTAAAGAAATTCAATACAGCACACTTGTGATTGCTAAATCTGTTGTTATATCCTGATTACTCGATATTTTACATCAACTGCCTGACTTGTTCCTAGCTTTGTAGTTTTGATTAAATATTCCTTCATTAATACGTCTTAATAATTGTTATTATTATTGATGTTAATTAGATAAGCAGCCAATGAAATATTTGTGTTTACCAATATATCCCTGACAATCTGTACAACATGTTTTTGTAAAAGTGATAATGCAAATCAGATTGAAGGATCCCGAGATAAGAGTTGATTGAATTGACAATACCTCCGAGCCGTTCTTGTAGAGCTACTTGCAAAAGCTAATTGAATCTTGTGAATTCTGTCATTTGCTGACACCTTTTTACTTTGTTGCCAGGTTTTTTTATTTCTACAGAAGCATGTTGGCTAAAATTACTCACCTATTTTTAATCCTGTTCAGTGGCGGCTTGTGTACAGGCACTGTGGAACAGCAGCAAAAACTATTTCCGCTTGATATTATTATAACATTTATATTCCCATAGCTGCTGTTCCAATCACAGCAGTGGGCAAACTAAAATACATGTGTTCAGCGTTAAGTAATTATACCTCTTTGTTTTGCTTTATCACGCAGCTAAACAGCTGGAGTGCGAAAATGTTACTTTACCGCACTCCAGCTGTTAGCTGTGTGATGAAGTAAATCAATCAGCTGATGTAGTCTATGTTTCAAAAATTTTGACTGTTATGGAACTAACCTCTGTAAAACAGATATTTAAAAAAACTAAAATACTAGTTTAAGATGTAGCTGTAGGAAAAACGTGTGTATCAAGGGGGCAAAGTTTAATTTAAGTCATACTCGAGAAACTTTGCCAACTGTTTATTTCTTGTGAAAAACTCTACTTTGCACCCTAGATACAAAAATAACTATTTTAATATAATGAGTGGAATTTAATTTTTTTTAGTTCTTTCTTTATACCTGTAAAATATATAATCGGAGAATTTTCAATACAGAGAGCATTGCGTACTTTGCAAGTAAATTTTTAACTTATGTGATATTTAGAACAAAAGCTAGGAATTTCTGGTGCACCACCCACACTAATCCTGTTAAAACTAGAAACATTTCAAGTCTTGCAGTATTTAAGTAAATTTTAAACAGTCTCTAAATTGCTATTACAGAACCATTGTTTTAAAATAATATTCCTACCACAAAGCTGGATCCCCATCTGTCCTCTGAACCATGATTATTTAAATGGCATAGAATATATTTAGTTGTAACATATTTTGTTTACTATTTAGCACCAAGTATTACACACATTCTATATGAGGGGTCTAGATGCAAAACCGGACATGTCCACTTTGGCAAATTTTTGGTAAACCGAAAAAAACTTCTCATGTTGCGGTTTTTATTTATTTTAAGACGATTTATTTTTACTTATTAACTTTATAGCCTAAGAAAACAAGTAAATACAAGAAATCGGGGCTAGAGTTTAGCTGTAAATAAATAATGCAAGTTTAATTTTGGAAATGTTCGCTTTTGCACTTGAAAATGGAAAAGTCCATATTTGCACCTAACATCAAGGGAAATGTCCATTTTTGCATCTAATTAATTCATATACAATTGTATAACACAAATCCAATCAATGAGAAAAGGGGTTTTCTTGTAACATTAAAAGTCATGACATTTCGACATTATGACAATGCATCATAACATCAGTGTAGTTTTCACAATGCTGTGAAATTTGTATTCTATGATATTAAATTCCATACTTTTACCTAACCTTATATACAGGGTGTATCAGGAAGAACCGGAAAGAATTGCAGGACGTGTTCTACTGGTGAAAATAATGAAAAAAGTTCCTATAAACATAGGTCCGAAAACGCTTCGTTTTCCAGATATCCGCCATTTTGTTTTTTGTACAAAATAATTCATATCTAGAGAACGGTTTTACTGATTGAGTTCAAACTTGGCATGAAGTTTAAGCTGTCAATGATATACCTCAAAAAAATAAACTATTAAATCCAATCATGCGTTTCAAAATGGCGGCTGTTTGAAAATTTCAAACCTAAAGTACTCTAAAAGCGTACATTTTAACGAAAAATGTCAAGATACCTTTTTTGTAGCCCTTTTGATTCCCTATCGGATGGTGTAACAGTCAAAACAATCGGATGAAGGATAACAGTTAAGTTATGTGTACTAATTGGTTTGTTCAACTCGGCATCCTATACAAACACAGTAAATACTACAATATTGTATGGACATTTGTTGTCATTACCTTTTAACTTAATTTAGGAGTAATTTAGGTTTAAAATTTTCAAACAGCCGCCATTTTGAAACGCATGATTGGATTTAATCGTTTATTTTTTTTTGAGGTATATCATTGACAGCTTAAACTTCATGCCAAGTTTGAACTCAATCAGTAAAACCGTTCTCTAGATATTACTACAACCCTCACACAATTACTTTACTTTACAATTAAATCTATATTAAAATAAGATGGTCAACAAGGGTTACAATTATAAAACAATCTTTTACTTCTGTATTATTATAGGTAATACATAAAATGATATTTCTTTTCAAAGAACAATATTATTTAAATTGTGAATACTAAGTTTGATGATAAACAGATTATTAATTGTTGTTCAATAATTTTAAAACACAAGATCTTAACTCGGTGGGTTGGAGCCGTCTTTTTCCCAAAGTATTTAAAAAGAAAACAAATTTGATTATAGATAACACAATTAAAATATGTACAAAATTAATGAGAGCAAGATTATATGGAATCGTCAAAAAGGTTATTTGGTTAATGGATTTAGTATTGTAATGGATCACTGAATTTACGATAATTTAAAGTTCAAAGGTTCTTGGTAAATCTATATGCATAACATATATATATATTATTATTCACAGTTTAGTTCAAATAGATAAGTTATCCCTCTAAGGTAACTGGTTTGGTGTTGGATCTTAAAATAGACTAGGCCTAGTTAATTGGAAAGTTCTCACCCAATTGGTTGTTTGTTCTTGTAGATTAGAATTTGATAGTAACTGTTATAAAGGAAAAACACTGAACTTCATATGCTTCATATTTATTGAAATACCGATTCTTTTCTTTAAATTTCAACAGCCAAAATTATATCAACTGCACTATTTAGTGGCCAACTTAACAATGTTCTTCATTTGGGGCTTCTCTACCTTTCCAGGAAATGGATAATAACGCCTGATGAATCTTCATATCTTCTGGGATTTGGGTTTGTTAATGTAATAGGTGTTTGGGAATCGTGAAGTGTGATTTATTTTAATTGTGTCTTTAATTTAATTGTGTGGATTTGTTTTGATACATAACAATGTTTTACAATGAATTTAATATGATTTTAAACAGTTAAATTATAGGAAACACTTAAATAACTCCTTATTACAGTAATTGCTATCTAATTTCTAGAATGTATATATCTTATTCTTTGTATTTTTTCATTTGGTGGCAAGAATTACGTGGACCAATCACAGCGTTTCGTGGGAGGAGTTTACATAAATGAAGTATCCGCCTACGATTAAATTTTGTCGGTCGGGGCTTCGTTTTTATATTTTATAATAGCTTATCGGCGTTTATTTTAGATTTAGACCAAAGACATTTGAGATGTAAAAAATTGGTTCTTTTCATAGGCCTGGTTTAATTTTCTAATAAGAATGTATTTTTCTTGTAATCGGATTTATTCTGCCAACTTCTCTTCGATTTGTAACTAGATAGGCCTAGTTTCTCCTTGCATTTTAACGTAAATCTTTGTCGATTGACTTGGTTTTATGTTGTTATTTTAGCTTTCCTGGATGCAGAATTTAGTTTTGAATATTTTTGATGTAGGAAATGTAGGTCTACAGATTCGTTTTGTAATTTTATTTTAATGAATTCGAGTTGAAAGTCGTGATTTGATTGTACCTTTCCGTTGTAGTATTTAGTGTTGCGCATAATGGTCGCTAGGTGTCGGGCGTGTATGACGGATTAACTAAATGAATGACATTCCAATTTGACTTCTATCTCTCTCGCTCCAATACGTATTTTTAATTTCGTTCTTAATTCTTTACAGAGTTAGGGAAATATTTGAATTGTAACAATTATCCCCTAGGTAACTTTTCCAGAAAATCTTTAATTTAAAGGTTTTCCTGGGAACAAATTTCCAACAATGAAAATATTTACCTGATTCATCTCACTAACTTATTTACATGAATTATTACACTTTTATATTATTGATACCGTTGTAAATCGGTAATTGCCCCGGTTGTGGTAAATAATTATTTCTGTGTTTGTCTCTCAATCGGGAGTACCTGGGGTGATGTATTTGTACCTTTTGAAAGCTGTCACATGATAAGGCCCTTTAATTTGTTTTCCTTCTAAATTGCAAACGTAATACGTTGATTTACCAATAATATGATGGATTTTATATGGTCCGCTGAATATTTCGAACAGTTTACATGTTTCTCCTGATGATGCGTTTGATAATGAAACATTCTTAATTAATACTAGATCGCCAATATTTAAAATGGTTTGTTTGAGTTTTGAATTTAATTTTGATGCTCGTTTTTCTTGTTTGATATGTATTTTTTGTTTTGCTAAATATAATTTTGTCTCCAGTGGTATGTCCGTGGTATAATTATTTGTAATATATGGTTCCCAAAATCTGACGTCTCTCTGACCTAGATATAGCTCGTTAGGCGTAAAACCAGTGGTCTCATTATGTACCTCATTTAGCATGATATTTATATCCACTATGCAACGTGCCCAATTTTTGTGGTTTAAAGAGCAATATGTCCTTAAACATCTCTTAACTTCACGTATCGGCCTCTCTGCCATATTTGTTTGTGGGTGATAGTATGGGTTAAAAATGGGCTCTATATTTCGTTCTAATTAAGCTCTGCTCCATGCTCGACTACGAAATTGAGTCCCGTTGTCGCTTTGAAGTCTTTTAGGAGTTCCATATATGGGAAAATGTAATTCTAATAATTTCTTTAAAATTGTTTTGGTGTTTGCACATCTCATAGGATATAATTTTACGAATTTCGTAAAAATATCTAGTACAATCAATATATATTTAGTTCTTCCTATACTGGTTGGAAGTGGCCCTATAATATCCACAGCTGTTTGATCGTTTTTTCCTGTACAAATAATGCCCTTTGCTACTCCTGTTAAAGGGTGGGGGTTACATTTACATTTTTGGCAAGAATCACAGGTGGCGAGCGTTGTTCTAATGCGCCGTCCCATATTTTTAAAAGTAAAACTTTCTCTGAGTATGTTGAAACATTTGTTTGCCCCACAATGTAAGTAATATGAATGACATTCCCATATAAGTCGATTTATGAGATTCTCTGGGACTATTATCAGCCATTGTTGATTTAATTTTTTGTATAAAATGTTGTTATGTAGGCTATATATTCGTTGTAAATTGGGATTATCGGTTGGATCCTCTAAATTTTGAAGAATACGAATAATGGGCAATAATTTTTGATCTTTTGCTTGATGTGTCGCAAGGTGGCTTAGTTCGAATTTTAAATTTGGATCTTGTAAACGTTGAATATAGGTTATAATTAATTTAGATTGGTCCTCTTGTGGTATGGTAGGCTTCTGTGGTGGCATTCGGCTTAAGGCATCGGCAGTGCAATTCTCACTTCCCTTACAGTGATGTATTTTAAAATCATAGTCTTGTAACGCCAGAATCCATCGTGTTAGGCGTGCACTTAACAGTCGACAAGTTTTAATAAACGTAAGCGCATGGTTATCAGTTACAATTGTTAAATCTGTTCCATGGATAATATAGCGAGTTTTCTGGAGGCAGTATAAAATTGCTAGAAGCTCTTTTTCCGTGGTGGTAAAACGTTTTTCTGCTGGCTGTAATGCCCTGGATACAAATACGATAGCCCGTTTCTCTCCTTGTGGATTTATTTGGTATAAATGCCCGCCTATGGCGTAGTCTGATGCGTCAGTTTGTAAAAAGAAAGGTTGATGTGGATCTGGATGGTGTAAAATTTGAGTTCGTAGAAAGAGTTGTTTAATTTTCATGAAAGTTTGCTCGTCAGCTGAGGTCCAATGGAATTTCACATTTTTTGAGGTTAGCCGAAGAATAGGTTTGATGGTTTCTGAAAATTTGTCTAGAAATTTATTATAGTAATTAATACATCCGAGAAAAGATTTTAATTGTTTTCTTGATTTAGGAGTGGGGAAATTTAAAATTGGTTTTATTTTATTATCATCCATTTGTATACCTGTTGACGTCATTGTTTAGCCAAGAAAGGGAACAGAATCCCTGCAGAAAAGGGATTTTGAAAATTTAACAGTCATATTTGCGTCAGATAATTTTTGGAAAATAATCGAAAGATGTGACAAATGACTCTGGAAATCTGGGGATATGATACATATATCGTCGATGTATATTAGGGTGAAGGATTCTACACTGTCACCAAAAACTTTGTCCAATGCTCGTACTAGTGCCACTTGTGACGTAGAAATTCCGAACGGAGTGACAGTATATTGATAAGTTCGACCTCTAAATTGAAACGCCGTGTACTTTCTTGAATCTGTGGATAACGGTATTTGCCAGTATGATGCAGTGAGATCGATTGTGCTCAACCACTTACAATCCCGACCTTTGGCCAATAACTCGTTAACGCTACGATTCCGTTCAAAATCTGGGGTTGTAATCGCATTAGCCTTACGCGCATCTAGACACAGCCTTATTTCACCGTTCTTTTTAATGATTGGTATTATGGGATTTATGAAATGGCTATTCGATGGTTCTATGACCTTTATTTCTAACATCCTATTTATCTCACGTGACACGGCTTCCTGGTGTATCAAGGGTACTGGATACGTTTGTCCTTTAAATGTGTAGTCTTCTTTTATTTCTATTGAGTGCGTATATTTAGTGCAAAGTCCAGGGTTATCCGAGAAAATTGTTTTGTATTGTAAAAGTAGTGATTTTAATTTTACCCTTTGCTGTGGTTCCAGATTCATATTATCTTGTAATGCGTTGTCGATTATAGATTCATTTAAAATTATTTGTTTATTTTCTGTGCCACATTTTGAGTTATAATTTACATTCATATTATCATCATGAATATTATTATATCTTTCATCATATTGATTCATATATTTATTAGTGATGTAACACAAAATTCCTTCATTAACGACATTTTCAAACTTTCTTACGATTATTTTCTTATTAATTTTCATATTTATTATCTTCGTGTGAAAGTTTATAACCGACTCTGTG